>BPLQ01008842.1:0-33671 GCA_021605075.1 Caerostris darwini
TAGAGACCTTACTGAGGATGTTAGAATTTCAAAAGGATCGGCCAATTAACTTTCGGGACTCAAACGCTTCAAATCTTGATTGGTACTGGAAACACTGAATACGCCAGCTCACACTGCATTGATTCTTCGTGACTTTTTCGCCAAAAATAAACCCATATTGTTCCACAACCACCGTATTCACACCGTGTGACTTCTGGCTATTCCCTAAACTCAAAAGACCACTCCTGGGACACCATTTTGAGTCGATTGAAGAAATTCAACGTGAATTGGGCTTCGAAGGTCATCCCTGCCGATGACTTTTTAGCATGCATTGAGGATTGGAAAAAAAGTTGGCATAAGTGCATTGTGTCCGGAGTTGATTACTTTGAAGGCGATGAAATAAATTTGGAAGAATAAATAGAGTTTAAAAAAAAAAAAAAAAAAATTGGTCTTACTTTTTGGGCACAATATTATGTGCTATGTCTGCAATGATTCACATTTCTTATTTTTCAAAAGTTGCGTTTACACTCTGGTTTTTCAGCTATTTTCGCTCTTGGTAACATTTTGCCTTTTTTTTTTATTATAATGTTAATTACCATTGCAAAAAATTTTAATACATGGATAATTTATAGAATTATAAGTATATCATTTCATGAATTAAATAACTTCCTTTATATTTTTCTTAATAAAAGTAAATAAAATATAAAAAAATATTTAATTTATACACAAGGAGAAGCATAAAAGCTGTATTATTAACACAGGAATTTCAGCAATTAAATTGCGAAGGAATTTGCAATTATACGAGATGTTTAATGATGATTGCAGCTATAAATATAAATTCAAATTAGCTAAGGTAATTTTTGAATACAAGGGCATCCTGTATCAAAAGAATTGGCATTTATACATTTATTTTATGTATAACTTTTACTACCAGAGAACACTAAAAATTATTGTTATTACTATTTTTTTTTTTTTAATGAGGATTTATGTTGTTTTACGTTAGCTCTAGAACCTGTTAGGTTTGTTGATCATTTTATGATGGGGATATTATTTTAATGTTGTCAATATTCCTTAAGGTAATCGGAAAGGTGGGTAAATTTCACAGCATGCAACAACAATGCATTGTATAACATTCAATGTGGAAAACCCGGAAAAGTAAGATTCAAACCGGATTATGAGGAAAACCAGGAAAGATCACTAAAACCAGGATTACAATCCCTTTTGATTCAATAGGAGAATCTGTTATAACAACAACCGATTCAATAGGGAAGCCGTTATAACAACAATCGATTCAATAGGGGAAGCCGTTATAACAACAATCGATTCAAAGGGAAACTCTGTTATCAACAGGAGATTATTTGCTTTATCTAGCGAGATTATCTGAACTTTAACTTATATGGATCTGTTATCATTGTAATGTCTCGACCTATACTAAACCTATAACGGCTTCAAGAAGAGGGCCGCTTTCAGAATCATAGGAACACTTTAAGATTTATTTACAAGCACTATATACGTATACAAATACAGAACTCTGGATTATTATACAAAAAAATAAAAATTAAGAACATAAATTTTATCACAAGTGCAGTTCACTCGAAAATCGGAGATTTTCAGAGTTCTCGAGTCTAGTACGTCGAATCTAATTGCCTGGACTGCGGCAGACCTTTATTATAACACGGTGTGATACACGAAACCACTGTGGGCTCACTTTAAAAAACAGCTGAAACTCCGACCTATTCAGTCACTTAAAAGAGAAAAAAAAAGAAAAGCAACCGTTCTGGTCGACTCGTCGTCGAATTCTCTCTCTCCTTCGTCGAAAACCTCTTTTAAGACAATCCCTCAAGAGGGAGGGGAATGAGCTTCCCTTACTTCTTATTAGAGTAGACATTTCTCAGCTCTTGGTCTATCACCAATCATGATGGAACAACTCACGATGCAATCGATATTCAATCTGTAATTATTTCGACCTGTGAAGGTTGTACATACGTTCGCTAATTTCATGAGTCTCATTTTCCATGATACTGATCATCTGCTGTCAGATTTGAGTGGCAGGTTGTCCGCATTAGTACAAAACACTAATTGCATGTAATATAACTATCCACAGTACTGCTTGTCTGCTGTCAAATTTGAGTGATAGGTGGTTATTATGTACTTGTCAAAGAATATACATTCCTCTCTCCTGGGAATGAAATGCCACAATTCACTCCGTGGGGAAAAAGCTACAATACGTTTTGAAGTATTTCTTTGAAGTCTCGACGGAAGTTTCTTTCTAAAAATTGAACTTCTAAATATTAAATTTCACTTCTAATTTCAGCAAATTCAAAAAGATACATTAAATTAAGATAAAATCTTAATTGGTGGGCCAAGGCCGTCTGTCTTTTTACGAGGTAGGGTTATTAGTCCTATATTAACGCAAACGGTCATATTAGACGAGACCTACGGATTAAAGTGGATTCCGAACCACTACAGACCTTCATGGCACCTCCGGGACTCGGATTCGAAACCTGGGGTACCGAGTGCCAGAGCGCTAGCCACTCGGCCATTCAGGCCTTCATCTTAGCAATGTAATATAACCTATTAAATAACATAACCGAAGTCTGATGTCACTGGTACCACCAGTTTCGAATCCGAGTCCCGGCGGGGCCATGGATGTTTGTAATGGTTCGGAATCCAGTTTAAACCATAGGTCCCAGATTAACAGGATCGTAGAGCGTTGCGGAGGTATTGTTACTCCGCATCCGTAGCTTATTTTCAAGCTACTCGCATCACCTGGGTAATGCTAACGTTGGGTAAGGTAGCGCTTGCCTTAAAACAACAACAACAACAAAAAAAAAAAAAAAAAAAAAACATTGCTAACATTGCACTAACCTCATAAGCACTTGCATTATCTTGGTAATATGTAATAAATAATTTTTAGTTATAAAAGTAAGTTATCTTTAAATTTGAGGCATTTTTATTATACATTTTCAACTGTCTAAAATGTTTATATGACCTCAAAAAGTTTCTTTCTTAACGTAACCAAAGACAGCATTTAGAGAAAGTTCTGTCTGACAGCCAGACGGCAATAAAGAAAGTTTTCAAAGTAAGTCTATCATTTAGTGGCACGTGCCAGGCAAAGACAGAGAAACTTCTTGTAACCTTTGTCCTCCAAACAGCACTAGAATTCAGAATTTTTGGCACCTTAACCACTATGTCATAATTTCGTCTAGTAAAGTCCTGAGATCATCTTATTGTAAACGTATTTAAAATCCTGAGATCATCTTATTGGAAACGTATTTATGCCTTAATAAAATTTAATTTCTAAATCAATTTTTAGGTTAACCTTATCCGTAATCCCCGTTTCTAGAGTTACATTAAATCTGAAACTGTATTCCGTAAATAAGAGTTATGTTATTTTAACATATAACATATTTTTTATGTCCTTGAAGGCCAAATAGATACTTCTCCATATTGTAAGTTGATTTCAATAATTTTCTTCAGTAGCCATATTTATTTTATTGCAATACTAATTGTTTATTTAAGTAGTTGAATATTACGTAGTTGTTATTAAGTAGTAATATTTTACTTGTGATTTCGATTTTTTATTATAGTCAAATGCATCAAAAATTAGGTATCATTGATCTACTTTTTATTATTCTTTTGTGTTATTACCTTTTTTGTATGTATATTTCTAGTTAATACAATTTAATGGAATAATAGATAAGTGGGAGTTAAATAGAAAATGTTCGGGGGATAGAAAATGTTCGAGTTAATTTTGATAAGATAATTCCAATCGTGATAATGGAATTTAGCTATTATGCATTATATAATTTCATCGAATCACAACTAAAAAAAATTGTAAAGTTAAAACGAAATTTTTAATTAAGTAAGCCATTGAAATAAATGACTGTATATAATGAACTAATTGATTACGAATAAAAACTAATGACGAGCAATAATTAAGAATGATTATAAACAAATAATTAATAATGATTATAAACAAATAATTAATAATGATTATAAACAAATAATTAATAATGATTATAAACAAATAATTAAGAATGATTATAAACAAATAATTAAGAATGATTATAAACAAATAATTAATAATGATTATAAACAAATAATTAAGAATGATTATAAACAAATAATTAATAATGATTATAAACAAATAATTAATAATGATTATAAACAAATAATTAATAATGATTATAAACAAATAATTAATAATGATTATAAACAAATAATTAAGAATGATTATAAACAAATAATTAAGAATGATTATAAACAAATAATTAAGAATGATTAAGAATGATTATAAACAAATAATTAATGATTATAAACAAATAATTAAGAATGATTATAAACAAATAATTAAGAATGATTATAAACAAATAATTAAGAATGATTATAAACAAATAATTAAGAATGATTATAAACAAATAATTAAGAATGATTATAAACAAATAATTAAGAATGATTATAAACAAATAATTAAGAATGATTATAAGAAATTATAAACAAATAATTAAGAATGATTATAAACAAATAATTAAGAATGATTATAAACAAATAATTAAGAATGATTATAAACAAATAATTAAGAATGATTATAAACAAATAATTAAGAATGATTATAAACAAATAATTAAGAATGATTATAAACAAATAATTAAGAATGATTATAAACAAATAATTAAGAATGATTATGAAGCAAATAATTAAGAATGATTATAAACAAATAATTAAGAATGATTATAAACAAATAATTAAGAATGATTATAAACAAATAATTAAGAATGATTATAAACAAATAATTAAGAATGATTATAAACAAATAATTAAGAATGATTATAAACAAATAATTAAGAATGATTATAAACAAATAATTAAGAATGATTATAAACAAATAATTAAGAATGATTATAAACAAATAATAATTAAGAATGATTATAAACAAATAATTATAAACAAATAATTATAAACAAATAATTAAGAATGATTATAAACAAATAATTAAGAATGATTATAAACAAATAATTAAGAATGATTATAAACAAATAATTAAGAATGATTATAAACAAATAATTAAGAATGATTATAAACAAATAATTAAGAATGATTATAAACAAATAATTGATTATAAACAAATAATTAAGGATTATAAACAAATAATTAAGAATGATTATAAACAAATAATTAAGAATGATTATAAACAAATAATAGATACATTTATACCCAAACAAGTGTAAAACTGTCATCCAGATGCAGTAGAAAAGATTTTTTCTACATTGAGTTTGGAATATTCCTAATAATAGATATTTAATTTAAAAACCGTGTTGTAATAGTTTAACTCGCAGAGAAGTCTAAAAAAAATTAATTATTGCATAATAATATGCAATTAATCTTTTACATGGTAATGTACATTCTTTTTTGACTTTACACTCGGTATATTTGGATTCGTTTTATTTTTAATACTTTTTATTTCTCGGATAAGGAACCAATATCCTTAAAAAATAAATTGTGCGCGAAATAATAACACATAATTAAAATAACATGAAATCCAAGTGCTAATATTTGTATGGCCTTAGCCTACACAAATATAAGTACTTAGAGTTAATGAATACTACTACTATCACTGCACTACATCACTGTGCCTAGAGCTGAGTTGCCTCTTTAAAGTTTGGGAATGATGTGGGTGAGAAGATGTTTGATTGGGCTCTGTGACGTTCTACGGTCCTATGAGACCGGAACTTAAGGCTTAAAGTGTATTCCGAACCACTACAAATATCCATGATATCGCCGGGATTTGAACCCGATACCTATGTGTCTGAGAGCTAGAGACTTAATGAATACAAATTACAGTGAATTTAAATCAAGCCTGATTCAAGAACTTAAGGAATCAAGCCTCAAAGCCTGCGTGGAAAACCAAACAGAAAAATCCTCGTGCCCATCCCCGCCATAAGCATATAAGCCCGTAAATTGAATTCTGGAGAAGGAAGGTCGTGAAGCTCTCATATGCCATCTTTAGAAAGAGTTCAAAACTGTAATAGCAAAAATTTCAAACAACTGAAATAGCAAAAAAAAAAAAAAAAAAAAATCAGGCAATTTACAAACTTAAAAAATGAGAAGGTGAAAGGGCCTCATAAGTGGAATAGCCTAGGGCCTCTTTTCATCTAAATCCCTGATATTGAGGGTTTTAACAAATTTCAAAAAAGAAAGTAACACGGATCTTGTTTGGATTTCAAGTTTAAAATTTTTCAGGCAGCGAAAAGGGCAGGAACATTTATTAAAAAACTAAGTTGCAAGGGGATGATAGAAAAAGAAAATAAATTCCACTCAAACTGAATATTATTTGCAGCAATTAGGATGCTGTGGCATAAATCGGAGAGATAGTGAATAAAAATTCGTTAGAAACAAGCCCCGCCTCCAAAAAAATAAGTTTTTGAAGTTACTAAATAGTGCTGCCATCTAGTGGTCAAAGGCTATATGAAACACTATGTAGTGATACTGAAAATTTTTATTTATAATTGGTGTTGCAATTCTTAATCCCCAACTTATCATATATTATTTATGTATTTAATTAATAGAATGTTATTGTTTCTTGTGCCGCGATCCATGTATTACATCACAAGAATTCTATTCGAAATTCTAGTTTGTAGTGTCGTAATTTTTTTTTTTTTTTAAATATTTGTGGTTCTAATCGTATTTTTTAAATTTTCTTTGAGATTAATTTAATATTCTCACATTTTTCTACAGAGTAATGACAGAAAATAGATGACTTACTTCGCAACAAAATACTTTTTGATTTTTATATTCAGTTTATTATTATATTCATTGTTGGTGAAAACATTTCCTTTGTATAAGTTGTTACAAAAATCTGATAACTAACTTTATGCTGCATTAAGTTTTATTGTTGACGTTATTATTAAACCTATTCGGAATGAATTAGAAATAAATTAAAAATTTTTAACTTCTGTTAGCAGTCTCAGAAATTCATTTTTAAATAAATAAATAAATAATAAAAATCCCACAATTACTTCCCAGCAAATATTAGCAAATTCGATATATTTTTTGCGAAAAACGATCTTGATACCATTTTTAACTCAATTGTTCAGGCAATTGAAAGAGATTTGTGAGTCACAAAAAAAAAAAAAATTATTAAAACTTTCTTAACTCATATTCTGTAAATATTAATCGTTACTTATCATACAAATATATATATATATGTGTGTATGCATGCATGTGTGCATGTGTGTGTGTGGAAATTGTTTTAAAAACTTAAAACATTAATGATTTTTTAAAATTATGTGTCCTATTAAAGCATAAAAAACCTCTAAACATGCAAATTATTTGATAATGTATATCTAACCTGATTTTCATGAGCTCATTGGGGTTTACTATATTCACAGCATTAGATAATTCAGCAACCGGAATAAATGTCTTGTGTATTTCTGATGCAATATATACCACTGGAATTTTAAGTCGTAAAATGATTTAAGATAAAAAAAAAAAAAAAAATATCAAATTTCAACTCTGAATTTCAAAAATTTTCTACCATAAATACAAAATTTTTATTAAATAATACATATTTTTTGTCTCCAATTGAAAATCTTCTTTATTTATGTAGCTTAAACACAAAGTAATTACATAACACAGGTTTAAATTATGTATGCTAATTTGAATAATGCAAATCAATTATTTTGTATGGATTCATATATGCAAATTTTATTCGTATTCTTATTTTGCATATGTTGATTTGTCGCTCTGCTGTTATTTTGTGCACACTTTAGGCTAATTAGACCGGGATCAACAGTTTAATGTGGACTCCGAACCACTCATAAGCATTCATGCCCCAGCCAGGACTCGAACCTGAAAAGCCTGTGGTACTAAAGGTCAAAGCGCATAGCTAATTGGCCACCAGGCTGCTTGCATCTGCTGTCGAAACAGTTATTTTCAGGCTTTTAATTTTCTTGTAATAATTTACACATAATTGATGTACCTTTACAAATGCATCATTATTTATTGGTTCTTTTTTATTTCAATATATATATATATATATATATTTGTATTAATGCAGCTGGCAAACATTTAGATAATTGTCTTCGATGCCATAAGCAAGGACTGCATCGCTGTTACTCATTTAGCACTATCCAGGGGGCACGTGTAGCTTAAAGATATACTACGGACACGAGTAACGATACCACCACAACGCTCTACGATCCTGTTAGACCGGGACCTACGGTTTAAAGTGGATTCCGAACCACTACAAACATCCATTGCATCGCTGGGACTAGAACCCAAATCCTGTATCCCTTATAATATAAATAACCTGTATCACCAATAAAAGGGCCGAACAGATGCAAATGACCCTTATCTGCATTATATATATAATAAATATTTATATCAATATTTATTTATAAATTTTAAATTAGTTTCATCAAAATATTTTATTTCATAATTTTTTGTTTCAGTTTTAGACTTTTGAACATAGAAGTCCTATACTCGAGAAAGTCCTGTACCTCCTCAGTTTGAGCTACTTTTAAAATACTCTTCATTCTTCAAGTACAGAGCCTTCTTGAGAATTTTTTTTAAACGGATAATTCAAATATTTTAATAAATAAAATATTTGGGATTTTCATCGTTGACATTTAAATGATTTTACAAGAAATTTTAGCATAATCTTGGGTAGAAATGGACATTACTATTACGACAACCGATGAGCACAAATTCAATGTATCTGAAGCTATTGTTTTTTACCATTACGATACTGTGAGGATTTAGATGTTCCGATGAATTCAAAATCGGTTGGACAGAATCCATCAACTACCCAGGGGGCACGTGTAGTTTAAAGATATACTACGGACACGAGTAGCAATACCTCCGCAACGCTCTACGATCATGTTAGACCGGGACCTACAGTTTAAAGTGGATTCCGAACCACTACAAACATCCATGGCACCGTCGGGACTTGAACCCAAAACCTGTGGTACCAAGCTCCAGAGCGCTAGCCACTGGGCCATTCAGGCCCTTATATATATAAGGGCCTGAATGGCCCAGTGGGGCCATTTGTATCTGTTCGGCCTATATATATATATATAAGGGCCGAACATATGCAAATGGCCCTAATGTATATTTTATATATATAATAAATATTTACATCAATATTTATTTATAAATTTTAAATTAGTTTCATATAAATATTTTATTTCATAATTTTTTTTTTTTTTAGTTTTAGAGTTTTTCAAGTTAGGGAGAGGTCCTGTACTCAAGTTATATAATCCTCGGTGTGAACTGCTCTTAAAATACTCGTCATTCTTCAAGTACAAAGCTTCTTGATATTTTTTTAACAGTTAATTCAACTATTTGGGATATCAATGTTGATATTTAAATGATTTTACAAGAAATTTTAGCATAACCTTGGATAGAAATGGATATTACTATTACGACAACCGATGAGCACAAATTCAATGTATCTGAAGCTATTCTTTTCTACCATTACGATACTGTGAGGATACTGATAGAGGAATTTAGATGTTCCGATAAATTCAAAATCGGTTGGACAGAATCCATCAACGAAGACAAGTGGGAGTGTTTGTACGAAGTCATCGAAGGAGAGACAGCCAAATATGGAATCGTGTATCCAAAGGAAAAGATGGAAGATCTCAAGGCCATCGTAAGACCCTTATTCACCGAAGTCGAAAAGTGGTATAGAGACCATCAATATCTGGAGCTATTCGATGTTGACCTGTACAGAATTTTTATCTGGTTTGATGATGGAACCATTGACAGAGAATTGACTGCAATGATCTTAGCTGAAAGTGAATGTGTAAACATCTCCAAGCGATTCGAATTGGCATGCAACTACTTCTTGAAGGAACACATTCCACTGCTATGGCACAAGTTGTCTGAAGCGGAAAAGAAGAATTTTGCCAGCGGAATGAATCAAACCACAAGAATGGTCCAATGGTGGACTAAGCAAATGATGTCTGGAACTAAAGTGGAAGATATGCAATTGAAAATTCAAGACGAAGATTTCGATCAACTGTGTTTTAACGCATTTTACGGTAACCAAACAGCACTGGAGAGAATTTGGGATCTGCTTGAACGTGAAGACAGAGAGCTCTCTATAACTAAGATGTCAGAAGAAAAAAATTTGATCCCTGATGTAATGCGTCTTTGTCTTACTCATATGAACCCAGACCAAAAAGCCAAGATATTTCAAAGATCTCCTTTTAAAAGTCTTCTCTGCTGTTTGAAGTGGCCTTACCAGAACAGGTTTCAGTTCATGGCAACTTACTTGTGGCCTTTTCTCAGTATAAGTGATTTTATTCATTTGATCTATTTTATTATATATCACAAAATTTTAGATAATTGGAGCGATTATGATTATGTGGAGCTTCTGACAATATTTTTTCATCAAAGTCCAGATTGCTTTAAAGAATATATTAAAGATGAGATCATTTACCAACCTTTGCTCTGTGTTATCGACGGAGTCGAATGTGATAAGTATTTAAACACTCAGTTATTAAAAGTGAAATTGCATGATCCGCAATTAAAATTGCCCCATCCCATTCTCATGAGATATCGAAAGGCTTGTAATTCTTGCTGATCATGATTTTTAAAATGATTTTTTAACTTAAAATGTGTTTTCCAATTTTTTAATGTTCGAGCTATATTTTAGATTCTTGGTTATTAAATAGTCTCAAATAAAATTTGATTTCAACTGAAATTTTCTTTCTTGCCTTGTTGAATAATATACAGGGTGATTATAATTAAAGTCCCACTTTCAAACGGCTGTAAAAAAGAACCACTCGTCACAATGAGATCAAATTTGAACTGAAGATACTTGAAGAAGGAGGAAACGGTACGGCATCAAAAAATAGTTACAAAGTGTATTAATAGATGGCGCTGTAAGTGGCATAAACAAAGTGAATTCAGCGGCCAGTGATATTGTGAATCGAAATGACACCGTATTTGGCATGTGTTGCACATTAAATCAACTGCAGTGTTCAATGTGCTTGATTGTTTCGGTTCTTTGACGGAAAAAGGACTTCTTAGTCATTCAATAGTTGTGACACTGTGAGTGGAAAGCCATCCACCAAGGCAAGCTCATACCAAATTGGATGGGAAAAATCAGTAAAATTTTTTTTGGAAATTTTTTTTTTTTTTTTTTTGATGCTATACCGTTTGCCCCTTCTTCAAGTATCTTCAATTCAAATTTGAATTAATTGTGACGAGGGTTTCTTTTATTTTTACAACATTTTGAAAGTGGGACTTTAATTATAATCACTCTGTATATATATTAAAAAAATTTTTTTTTTTTCCAATGGCAGATTATGAACAGTTACAGCAAAAAAAAAAAAAAAAAAAAAAACAGAGAATACAACAAAACATGCTGAAACAGAGTTTATTAATCTAACATAATGCCAAGCTGTAGATCTTTTAGCCACTGAAAAGTGTTACCACGTGCACCACGGGGAGGTGGATCTTCTGCCCACCTATATATCAAACATCATTTCTCAAATCTCCAATATCTGATCTAAAACAGTGGATGGATCGAAAAATTTCATTGCAGATCTTCGCTGTTGTACTACCCTTGAAGCACAGGCATCCGAAGATACGCATGTCCGTATACTTAGTGAATGTTGGTTGAAACCTGCCAACCGGGCTCTTATATACAAGTACAGGAACACTTGTTATATGCATGTATTTATGAAACGATACGATTTGTCAGGTTGACAGAGAGCCTTGGTTGCCTAGCAACCTCTATCTCCTGTTTTGTGAATGAGAGAAGTTTCTTAAGCTTTAAGCCCAGCAATTAGATAGTAAAGGAATAAGATGTATGCATTAATTTATTTTAAAAAAATTAACTTATTAGTTTTTCTTTATTAATTTTTTTAATTAATAAAAGAAAATTATGTATATATAAAAATTTATATATTATATAATTTTTAAGTAAGGAATAAAATGTAATAAAAAAAATAAACGATAGAAACAAAAACAATTGAAGAGGGAAATTGTGACTCAATGGAGAAACTGCATGGTCATTCGGAAAGGAGGATATCGGAAGGTTAATGAATAATATTCAGAACAGCGCGAGGTCTTTCGCGATTTATGAAATCAGAAATGTCGTCATCATAGTTGCCGAGATCATTCAAAACAGAATTATTAACATTTAGAATGAAGTTATAAAAATTTTGTGCGATGTTATAAACAAATTGTTTAAAACTTGGGAGGGAAAGAGCATGTCTGATATCCTCATTTCGGAAAAACCAGGGCGAATTTGTAGTCATACGTAGGATTTTATTTTAAGTCTTTGTATGATCTCGAAATTCAGCAGAGTTGAACGCAGCTAATGAAATCTAACACCTGATACAAGCTTGTACTATTACGTATCATTTCGATCCCACAAGAAGTATTTTTATGCATCAAAACACAGTGAACGTTACTGATCGAATCTTCATGGCTGTTAGAAAATAGTCGTTGACGAGATTATTAAAACAAAAGCCAGGGCCGGATTTTCCTATAGGCTAACTAGGCTTCAGCCTAGGACTTCAGGATCAAGAGGGGTCTACATTCAAATTGTTAGCAAAATTAGAATTACACTATTCTGAAAACAGTAAACACTAAAACACTGAATCAAAAATAAGGAGAAATTCTACACATATGAATAATAAACAAACGTAATAAGTAATTTACAAGCTTAAAAATAGGAGGTGAAAAGGCCTCATAAGTGAAATAGCATAGGGCCTCTTTTCATCCAAATCCGGCCATGACAACAGCTATAGAACGGTGGGGCGATTTTATTAAAACTCCCATAAATAAAGCTTCTTTAACTTACGAAGACAAAATTTAAAAAGAAATTGTGATAGCATTTCTTTACCTGTCATTCTTTTATCCCGAAAAAATAAAGTAATCCATTAGAAAAAAGAACCTAGTGCACGGATTTTTTAAACCCTGGCGGCCCGATGGCCAATTGGTTAGCGCTCTGGCCTTTGGTACCATAGGCTTCAGATTCAATTCCTGGCGATGGCATGGATGTTTGTGAGTGGTTCGGAACCCACGTTAAACTGTATGTCCCGTCTAATTAGCCCAAAGTATGTACAAAATGACCATAGAGTGACAAACCCACATAAAACCAAACCAATCTTGAGCCTCGTACATTAATAGAGATGCATATGTACATAAAGTTTCGGCTAATAAGAAGGAAATTTTTAATTGGAGAGAAACGTTTTACCTTATCAGGCTTTCTTTTCTATTGATTTTAAAAACGTGGTTTGAAGAATTTACCAATAGAGAAAAATTGTATACATAGAATAAAATATTTTTCCATTAAAATATATGCAGATAAATATAAAAATAAAAAAGTATGCATATTTTTGTATAAAAATAAATGCAGAGAAATGTAACGGATACGTATTTTATTTTTATTTTATATTTTTATTTTGTGAGGTGGCAGTAAATCCAAATAATTTCGATATCGAAGTTTTTGATAGCATGCTATTTTAAGCACCATTTTTGTGTTTTACGATTAATCAATTTTTCCATTAAACAGTTTTACTACAAACTGATATAACTTTCAAGTAAATTCGGAAATTCATGCTATAGTTTCAACTGCAAGCAATTAATTTAACATAAAAATTTCAAAAGCTACATTTTCTATAAAAATAAAATGCACATATATTGAAAAGTGTGTGTATGTATGTATGTATGTAAAGAAACCTTTCTTCACCCACTTTTTGCTTCACCAATGTTATTTCACGTAGTTGTGACTTCTCAAAATGATTTGAAGATTAATTCCATAAAAAATAGAATTATAAAGTCAGCTAAATTTGTCTAGGTTTGGTTTAGTTTGTCGCTCAACGGTCATCTTATGTACACTTTGGGCAAATTAGACCGGGACCTACAGTTTAAAGTGGATTCCGAACCACTCATAAACATTCATGCCACCGCCAGGATTCGAACCTGAAGCCTGGGACACCAAAGGGCAGAGCGCTAGCCGCTTTGCCACCAGACGGCGCTAAATTTGTCTAAGAATATAAAATAAGGCTCTAGCAGATGTCTTGCCTCTCTCCAGAATAATATTAATACTAATTTCTCAGCCATCTAATCCAACTGAGTGGTTCCATATGACAAGTAAATTATTAATAAATTTAGAATATAAGATTAGCAAATAATTTTCTAGTAGAAGTTTTCATACACAATACAGCTTCTTCCGAACTCCGTATCGTCTCCTTCGATAAAGGAATGACAATCAGGCTTTCAGGGATATTCTCAAATTTTTCAAATGTTTACAGATTTGTGAGACCACCGTGTTTGATCAATCAAAGGCTTATTCGTTTAATCAAGAAAAGTTACCTACACGACCATATAGATCAGTTAAATTTCAACATTAGCATTCAGAACCGTGGAGGCCTGATGGCCAGGTGACTAGCGCTCTGGCGCTCGGTACTACAGGTTTCGTGCTCGAGTCCCGGCTGTGTCATAGATGTTTGTGGTCGTTTGGAATCCACGTTTAGCCGTAGGTCCCGGTCTCATACGACTGTAGAGGTCACAGAGCCCAATCAGACTTCTTCTCACCTACATCATTCCCAAACTGAGGCAACTCTGTTCTAGGCACAGTGATGTGGTGGGGTGTAGGAGTAGTAGTAGTGGTCTAATATGGCTGTTGGGCTTAGGGCTGACAACCCTACCCCATAAAAAGAAGAACTTATCTCGTCTTGTAATATACCAGTAGGCAGACGGCTGCTGCTGCTGATGATGATGATAATAATGATGATTCAGAATCGTAGATGACACGTCTTATATGTTTAAATGAAATGAAATAAGTTTTGAAATTTAAAATTATAAATTATCGTTTACATTTAATTACATCACAATATTATTTGGTCTATTTGTCAATGATAGGTTTTCAACATATGCAAGAAAGTTCATAGGTTTTGGAGAAATTTGGTTTGATTTGTCGCTCTACGGTCATCTTGTGCCCACTTTAGGCTAATTAGACCGGTACTTACGGCTTAAAGTGGATTCCGAACCACTACAAACATCCCTGCCACTGCCAGGATTCAAACCTGAAGCCTGTGGTACTAAAAGCCAGAGCACTAGCCACTTGGCCATCAGGCCGGTAGTAGGTTTTGGAGAAGTTTTGGCACATAAATTCTGAAAACGCTCGGAGATTAAATTTATATTTATTCAATAATAATGTTTTCATAGTTGTCATTAACAAAATATTAACCTGCATATAAGATGTCGTAGAATTATTTTTACACAGAAAGGGTGCCAATTACTGTCTCGCATAATGGCGGTGACTACCCTTCCTTTGTCTCTAGATTTAGAAACGCTATTTATGTACGCATGTAAATAAATCTGTGTGTTTTCAAACCTGTCTCAAATCTCAAACCAAACACATCTTCACAGGACATGAATCGAAGAGGTATATGGGGATGCGAAGAAACAAGGACTATAATCTCCTAATCACTATATAGAAGCAGTTCGTTTTCCCTATTTAATACGTCACTCTCCGCAACGCTCTACGATCATCTTAGACCGGGACCTACGGTTTAAAGTGGATACCAAACCACTACAAACATTCATGGCACCGCCGGGACTCGAACCCGAAATCTGTAGTACCAAGTGCCAGAGCGCTAGCCACTCGGCCATTCAGGCCCCAATCTCATCTTCTTACAATCCAGCTGCACTACATTGTTTATAATATATCTGGTGAAATAGATGAAAAGGAATTTCTGGCTAGAACAAATTCGCTGTCGAAAATGTTACATTTATATCTAGAAACTGTAACCGTATTTCTTCTACGAACTTTTCCCCTTCACTTTATTGTTGTTTGTTGACCAGTGTAAACGAAGGCTTTGTTTCTGAATATTTATTACGTGTTCAATTATATATATCGTCTTGTGCGAATAAAATTATGGAAAAGTATTGGAACATTTGAATTGACTGACTACATTCCGATCTTTTGGATACCTCCTTAATGGTTCGTTGGACTAGAAAGGTAAGAGGAATTTATAAAGAATTTTTCTGGTTTAAGCGAATTGTTTGGTGAGGTAAAGTTCACACAATGCAAAATGAGGGTATAATGGTGTATAAATTTAAGATAAAGATTCGAAGAGGACAAAACTTCATTTTTTCATTGGATCTAAAGACATTCAGTAACTTAATGGAGAGAAATAAAGTAAAAATTGGCTGAACAAAGTTAGACATTAAAGAATTTATTAATTCTTTCCAGTGTCACAATTATTATAAGTTTGGTTATACAATGAGGAATTTTTTTTTTTCTCTAATGCAGCTGGCAAACACCTAGACAATTGTCTTGGATGCCTTAAGGCAAGCGCTGCGCCGACGTTACTCATTTAGCACTACCCAGGGGACGCGTGTAACTTGAAGATAAGCTACGGACGAGGAGTGACAACGCGCCCGCAATGCTCTACGATCATGTTAAATCGGGACCTACGGTTTAAAGTGGATTCCAAACTACTACTAACATCTATGGCACCGACGGGACTCGAACCCGATACCTGTGGTACCGAGCACCAGAGCGCTAGCCACTCGGCCATTCAGGCTCAATGAGGAATTGTAAAAATAAGAAAAGTTTTGATAAATATGGGGAAGAGGATCACATTGAAAAAGACTGTGCAATAGAAAAACTCAAGTGTTTAAAATGTAAATATTATAATTCTAAATTCAAATTAAATATGAACATAAAATGACTTCACAGCAAGATTGCCATATATATAAAAAATAAATTGATTTTGTAAAAGCGAAAACTTTTTGATTGATTTTAATTGATTTTGTAAAAGCGGAAGCTTTTTTTAGATTTTATTCTAAAGCAAATAATATTGTTTTTAAAGTTTGTGAAATAAATTTAAATCACGCAAGTCTTGCGAATATTCAGTTAAACATTACAATTTCTTAGCTTGGACATGATATAATAACTTTAAATAAATCTTACTTTTTTAATAACAAAATTGTTAGTTGCGGCTCCAAGTCTAAAATTATTTTCAAGAATGAAAAATTTAGAGCAGTAATCATAATTAATAACTATAAAATTTATGAAGTTTCTGTAATCATAGAAAGGGATTTGATAACTATCAGATTTTATTCGAGAGAAAATATTTTCTCGCAATTACTACATCGTCGTCGTTCTTCTTTTTGACGGAGTTCCTTGGCCTGCAGGGCCTTTGACTCCAGGATAGATGGCACATAGAGTTCATTAGATAAAAACACATTGATAGTTACTACATATTGACCTCCAAATGATGTTATAATAACATTATTAAACAAAATCTGTTTCATTAAATAAATTGTCTCTTGAGGTAAATATTTCATGGTTTGAAAGAAAAATGTATTTGGTTTTTCCTTTTTGATATTTTCTTTAATGCAGGTAGAAATAAAATAAATTGTATAATTGCTATTTAATTTTTAATTATTCGTTAATGTTCTTACTGCTTTGTTCTAGTTAAATTTCAATGCAAATATTAATTAAATATAATTTTTTTTTTTTTTCCTTAAATATTGGTTTGTCATGTGATCCACTTTTGTATACCACTATTAACCCTCCAATGGGTGGTAAGGGAAGAACATTAATCCGCCATTTGGAAGTGAAAACTCCTGACATCAGGGGCAGCCTCATGGCCGATTGGCTAGCGCTCTGGCCTTTGGTATCACAGGCTTCAGGTTCGAATCCTGGCGGTGTCATGGATGTTTGTGAGTGGTTCAGAATCCACGTTAAGCTGTAGGTACCGGTCTGTTTAGCCTAAAGTGTGCACAAAATGTCCGTAGAGCGACAAATCAAACCTGACAACAGTGGGAAAGTTGAACAAAACTGACTCTTTAATAGTTGGGGACATTTTCTGAGTATCCCATGTGTGTCATTAGAGGTTACAACTGGTGGGCTGAAAGGTTCATAGGCGGACACATAGATGGCGCTACTAGTATTAAATCCATATGATTTTTAATTAGCCCTATCCTTCAAAAGACACGTGTATAAATTTGCGAATTAGTATGCGAGTTATAGCATTTTTAGTGTTCATCACGTGCAGTCCACTCGGCTGACTGTCGATTGGACTCCGGTGTGAAATGATGGAGCCATGTTTCATTCATTGTCATTCATTCATCATATTCATCCATTGTCACATTTATACACGTGTCTTTTGAAGGTTAGGGCTAATTAAAAATCATATGGATTTAATACTGGTAGCGCCATCTGTCAGCCTACGAATCTTTCAGCCCACCTGTTATATATATATATATATATATATACACATACATGTCTTCATAATTTATTCAGAATTTGAATAGTATAAACTTTCTAACTTAAATGATTCATCTTCATCATGACAAACAGTCAGTATTTTCTAAAATCTTATGTATTTAGCTGATAAATGAGTAAGAGCTGTAGTAGCTGAAAACTGAAATGCTTTAGATAAGTCGTCCGCGTTGTTGAAAAGTAACAGGTTCATCTAGCAATAACTTTGAGAAGGAATACGACACCCTGTTTCTGTAATAAACTCAAACTAATCAATACCAGCTGTTCAACATGCTTTAGCTCCAAAGTAGACTGGTGGATAAGTAGAGAACTAATTTCATTTTGTTGGTAGAGATGGAAGAGGCCAGAGTGACCCAACATTTACAACACTGCAGGGTGAAAGAACTTTTAGGTTTAATCAGTATTTTATTTTTAGTTCATGAAAACACTGCACTGGTCTTTTTTTTAAGAATTTTATGATCATGCTAAATTACCTTATTTTGCCAATAGAGAGTTTTTGCATACCGTATTTTAATCGTCCGGTATTTTTTCTCCCTAGCGCGCATGCTCATAGGAAACATTATTACAGATACGCATGCGCAATTTCCTATGAGCATGCGCGCTAGGGAGAAAAAAAATACCGGACGATTAAAATACGGTATGCAAAAATTTTATGATCATGCTAAATTACCTTATTTTGCCAATAGAGAGTTTTTGCATACCGTATTTAAATCGTCCGGTATTTTTTCCCCCTAGCGCGCATGCTCATAGGAAACGTTATTACAGATACGCATGCGCAATTTCCTATGAGCATGCGCGCTAGGGAGAAAAAAATACCGGACGATTTAAATGCGGTATGCGAAAACTCTCTAATAACTGATAATGAGTGCTTAAGTAATGAAATGTATTATTTGAAAGAAAAAGGTGGTCGCGTGCACATATAAAGAAGCTGCATAAATGTTTTAATAAAATAACTAAAAAAGCAATCGACACAAAAATGGGAAATAGAGCCCATATCAAGCAACGCATTTTGTGATCCTTTCGAGAAGTTTATTCGTCTCTCCACTGAGCAGCTCTGTACCACAGTATGAGTTCTTGATTCGGTTGCACCATGAAATCAACGGGGCCTAAAATAAATTTATGAATTCTATATGATCGAAAGCGGACCTACTAAAATGTATATGTTATAAAAAAACTAATAATGATAAAATTTTTAAATTTATTTACGGTTTATAAAACTGCGTGCATATCTTCTGTACATGTGTTTATAATTCTTCTGTAGCGTGTGTTTGCCACTGAACTCCTTCTACATGGACCGACTTTGATAAAATTTTTTGTGTATGTTTGAGTGAGGGTTTAGATTCACAATTGTGCCCAGTAGATGGCGCTGCAATCGGATTCTTCTGTACGTGTGCTTGTCACTGAACTGTTCCTAAGCGGCTTGGCCGATTTTGATGAAATTTTTTTGTGTGTGTTTGACAAAATATGGAGAATATTTTTATGCTATCCTCTTTGTCGTAAGTCGCCACCAGATGGTGTTGCAGTCTATCAACTTCTATACGTTCAACAAATCGCTATGAAAATTGGTAATAATATGTATACGAGTATGGAAAATAGGTTCGTGCTATCCTCTTTGTCGTAAGTCGCCACCAGATGGTGCTGCAGTCTATCAACTTCTATACCGTTCAACCAATCGCTATGAAAATTGGTAATAATATGTATGAGTATGCTAAAACCTTATTTTGCCAATAGAGAGCTTTGCTGCATACCGTATTTAAATCGTCGGTAAGTATGGAGCGCGCATGCTCATAGGAAACATTATTACAGATACGCATGCGCAATTTCCGTTGAGCATCGCTATGAAAAAAAATATGACGATTGGAAAATAGGTTCGTGCTATCCTCTTTGTCGATCACTAAATTACCTTATTTTGTTCAATAAAGAGCTTTTGAAAATTGGTAATAATACCGTATTGGAAATCGTCCGGCTATTTTTTCGTAAGTCGCCATGCCAGATGGAAACATTATTACAGATACTTCTATACCGCAACAAATCCTATGAGCATGCGCGCTAGTAATAAAAATACCGGACGATTAAAATACGGTGCTAAAAATTTTATGATCATGCTAAATTACCTTATTTTGCCAATAGAGAGTTTTTGCATACCGTATTTAAATCGTCCGGTGGAAAATTTTTTCCTCCTAGCAGATGGCATGCTCATAGGAAACGTTATTACAGATACGCATGCGCAATTTCCTATGAGCATGCGCGTATGGAAAAAAATACCGGACGATTTAAATCGCCACCAGATATGCTGAAAACTTCTAATAACGTTGATAATGAGTGCTTAAGTAATGAAATGTATTATTTGAAAGAAAAAGGTGGTCGCGTGCACATATAAAGAAGCTGCATAAATGTTTTAATAAAATAACTAAAAAAGCAATAGACACAAAAATGGGAAATAGAGCCCATATCAAGCAACGCATTTTGTGATCCTTTCGAGAAGTTTATTCGTCACTCCACTGAGCAGCTCTGTACCACAGTATGAGTTCTTGATTCGGTTGCACCATGAAATCAACGGGGCCTAAAATAAATTTATGAATTCTATATGATCGAAAGCGGACCAACTAAAAGTATATTTATAAAAAAACTAATAATGATAAAATTTTTAAATTTATTTAAGGTTTATAAAACTGCGTGCATATCTTCTGTACATGTGTTTATAATTCTTCTGTAGCGTGTGTTTGCCACTGAACTCCTTCTACATGGACCGACTTTGATAAAAAATTTTGTGTATGTTTGAGTGGGTCCCTGGATGGTTTAAATTCGCAATTGGGCCCTGTAGATGGAGCTGCAATCGGGTTCTTCTGTACGTGTGTTTGTCACTGAACTCCTCCCTAAGCGGCTTCACCGATTTTGATGAATTTTTTTTTTTTTTGTGTGTGTTTGACAAAACATGGAAAATGTTTTCATGCCATCCCGTTTGTTGTAAGTCGCCACCAGATGGTGCTGCAGTCTATCAACTTCTATACCGTTCAACCAATCGCTATGAAAAGTGGTAATAATATGTATACGAGTATGGAAAATAGGTTCCGCGCTATCCACTTTATTGTTACTTGCTACCAGAGGGTGCTGCAACATTTTATCTTGTATATTGTTCAAACGATATCCATGAAAACTATTATGTTCATAGACCTGAACATGGAAAATATATTCGCGGTATGTAATTTTCTACAATGCATTTTTTTAGGGGGACAGGACACTGTATTCGGGTTCTGCTTGTTATATATATATAAGAATTAATTTTAAACTCATTTTCAGAAACATGTCAGTTAGGCAACCTAGTTTCCGAACTAGGAAAATCAAATTTGAAATATAGCGTGAAAACTCTTGTGTTTATGCCAGAAATCGGCACGATAAACTGGTAGGCAACTTAAACAGCTCTACCGAGAGGATAGAAATTAAATACATAATTATTTGTTATATAGTTATTAATCCTTAATTAATGTTGGTCTGGAAAAATAATGATGCAGAATAGTAACACTTCTCACAATCCACTCTGGATAAGGCTGAATCTGTTAAATATTTGTCATTCTAGTGGTGAATGACTTAAGTTGAATTTCTCGGCATTAGTAAACAGCAGATTATTTTATTACGGCATTAACAGACCAATTATGCAAATGTTTATGCCAGAAATTGACACAATAAACCCGCAAGCAACCCACCCAGAACTTTCCGAAATGATAAAACTCAAATACATAATTATTTGTTAGATAATTATTAATTATTAATCAATGTTGGGTTGGCAAAGTAATGATGCAGGATAGCAACACTTCTTCGCAAGGTCCACTCTGGATAATGCTGAATCTGCTAAATATCTGTCATTCTAGTGATGAATGACTTAAGTTGAATTTCCCGGCATTAACAGACCAATTATGCAAATCAGGGATGACTAACTAATGACCCGTGCGGTGATTTATTTTTATCTTCTAATGAGGTTCGAAATTCACTTTTAACCATAGGTCCTGGTCTAACATGACTGTTGGGCGTAGGGCTAGTAGCTCTACCCGTAAAAAGAAACAAAAAATCTGCCAGTTGGCAGTCAACCCACCATGGGGTTGTTGCACCAATGAAGAAGATATTTCAACATTGCAATCAATATGCAATTTTCATTTTTTGGAATTTCAGTAAAGTATATAAATATATGGAACGCACCAGAAATTCAGCAAAATGAAGTTGTATTGTGCAAATCATTGTTTGAAAAATACAGTTGAAATAAATCCCGAATTAATATTATATAAATCCTATTTGATATATCCCTATCTTATCCGGTCATCAATTTGAAGATAAGGAAAAATGTATAAGTTTAAAGAAATATTAATTTATAATATTAATATTGAATTGAATTGATCTGATTTCATTTTAAAATTTCATTATAAATTGCATTCTTATTTTTTTACTCAATAAGTAGATTATCTTCTAAATTATTTAAATTTGTAACGTGAACTTTGCAAATTTTCGTTAAGGCGCTAGAAATCTGGCTCACAAAATGGAGAATTGCTGTCAAGACAGATAAAATTCAGGCAATAATATTTAGAAAAGGAAATACTCCAAACCCTATTGATAACATTTACTTATTTGACGAACCAATTGAATGGGTAAACGAAGTTAAATATCTAGGCCTCATCATTAATAAAAAATTAAATTTTACTATCCATATCATTTATATCAAATATATGTCATATATCAAAAATAAATGTTGGAATGTAATTCCTCTCAGTCTCCCTCTAATTGGTAAATATTCAAAACTATCACTTCAAAATAAAGTTCTGCTTTACAAGCAGGTCATCCGCCCAATTCTTACTTATGCTGCACCTATTTGGGGACTTTCTTGTGTTGTTGTTGTTTCTTATCCCACTTGTAGAAGTCTGACTTTTGGCTCCGTGACGCTCTTACAGTCATAGGAGACCGGGACCTACGGCTTAAAGTGGATTCCGAACCCCTACAAACATCCATGGCACCGCCGGGATTCGAACCCGAAACTTGTGGCAAAGAGCGCCAGAGCCATTCAGGTCCCAAATTTGTGTAATCTCTTGTAAAACTAATAATAAGTACAAAATTGAAGTTCTACAAAACAAAATTCTTCGTACAATCACTGGGTTTATCAGAAATGGCGGTATTCATAACGATCTCAGAATTGCTACAATCGACAACTATATCACTGATCTCTCTAGAAACATCTTCCTTGTCTTGAAAAATCATACTAATAACTTAATTAAAGCACAACACTTTTTTTGCACACTACGAAGGAAAACTGCAAAATGGTCAGTAGATCTGCCACCGCCATAAAGATATATTTTCTTTCTTAGAACTTCTGGATTTCGTGCGTTTTCGTAAAGATTTTTTTTGTTTTTCAAATTTTTTCTCACGCTCATGTTTAAGTTCCTCTTCTCATTACCGATGGTAGTTTTATATTACAAGTCATTACGGGTCCTAGAACATTCCCTTCTCACTGTATAGTCTCCCCATTTTTCTGGGGCCTGAATGGCCGAGTGGCTAGCGCTCTGGCGCTCGGTATCACAGGTTTCGGGTTCGAGTCCCGGCGGTGCCATGGGTGTTTGTAGTGGTTCGGAGTCCACTTTAAACTGTAGGTCCCGGTCTGTTTAGCCTAAATTGTGCACAAGATGACCGTAGCGCGACAAACCAAAACAAACCCCATTTTTCTGGGAATTCTCATTTTGCTTCTCGATTCTACACTGCATTCCCAAGTCGCCCCCCTCTCATACTATCTATTGAATTCCTACTTATGTTCTTTATAATTTATATATTTTCTTATTCCTCGTTCATTTATAATATTTTTGTTTGCTGTTTGTTCACGTCCAATTTTTAATTTGATTTTGAATAGTTTGACTCAAACTCCATTCAATCTAAGTAAAGTAAAATATTTAAATACATATAATTTTCTATAATGTTTTCCATTTATTTATACGAAACAATTTGCTCATGAAATATTTAACTTTTGGTTTTACAATAAAAAGGAAAGCAAAATATTTTACTTATTATTTTTTTTCTAATGCAGCTGGCAAACAGACATGGACGTCTTGGATGCCTTAAGGCAAGCGCTGCACAGACGTTACTCACTTTGAATTACCCAGCGGGCGCGTGTAACTTGAAGATAAGCCACGGACGCGGAGTAACAATGCCCCCGCAACGCTCTACGAACCTATTAGACCGGGACCTACTTTTTAAAGTGGATTCCGAACCACTACAAACAACCATGGCACCGCCAGGACTCGAACCCGAAACCTGTGGTACCGAGCGCCAGAGCGCTAGCCACTCGGCCGTTCAGGCCCCATATTTTACTTATACGAAGACTTATTTTCATAATTGATAGTTATTTAATTGGTGATGACTTTACTAAGCATATGGCAGCACACAGTTAAATACAAAGCACAAATGTGACAACCAACTAAGGAGAAATATAAGTACTTACTTTGTTCTATCAAAGTAGGCACTTCCTGGGATTCTTGTTTCCTGACGTAAGTAAACCAGTACATACCGGTTTCTAGATCATCTTGAAGACCAGACAAACTCGAGATGTAAGGTTTACCTTCGAATACACTGTATACCACTCTGACAGAGAAGTAATATAAAGTAAGATTATTTTTCTACCATAATATAGTTACAATGCATGCAACAACAACAATACAATGCATCACTACATATAGAATATCAAAACTAAACTACAAGTTTTAGAAAATTTTACTATTTTTGTACTAAGAATTTTTACTTCACACTGAGATTTTATATATAAGAGTGATTATAATTAAAGTCACATTTTCAAAATGCTATATAAAAAAAACCACTCGTCACAATTTCAAATTTGAACTGAAGTTACTTGAAGAAAGGGGAAACGGTACGGCATCAAAAAAAGTTCCACCGATTTTTCCTCCAATTTGGTATGACCTTGCCGTGAGGGATGGACTTTCCACTGGCAGTGTCAAAACTGTTGAATGACTTGGTAGTCCTTTTTCCGTCAAAAAACCGAAACAATCAAACACATTGAACACTACAGTTGCTTTAATATGCAACTCATGCCAAATACGTTGTAATTTTGATTCAAAATATCACTGGCAGACGAATACACTTTCTTTATGCCGCTTACAGTGCCATCTATTAATACACTTTGGAACTTTTTTGATGCCGAAATTTTTTTGATATATTTTTTATAAGAGGGAAATTCCGTTTCCCCCTTCTTCAAATACCTTCACTTCAAATTTGAACTCATTGTGACGAGTGGTTCTTTTTACACAGCATTTTGAAAGTGAGGCTTCAATTATAATCATCCTGTATATGACAGAGTAGACAAAATAATTCTATAATTACAGTAGAACCTCTGTAAGTCGAACTTCAAGGGTGAAGCCAAATGATTTGAGTTAAAGTTTTCGATTTATGGAGGATTTCGACTTAACGCGGATTTTGTAAGGAAATATTCGACTTGTAAGAGGTTTAGATTCTTTCTGACTTATTTTGAGTTAGGTAAAATAAATAAAAATTCAAGTTACGGAGGTAATAAACCTGTTTATTTGCAACTTAAAAGTTATATTATGCATTACAATAAAAAATCAAAATAATTCCGAAACACCAATAAAATTAAAAATATTATGTATTAAAAAAGTCATTTATTATTATGTATTTTTTTTTTACTTTAGACAATTCGGTCGTTCTCTATCTATAGCATTATCTAAGCTGTAAAGAGCAGAAAATTCTTTTTCTTCCGAGTTGCTATTTCATAGAATTGGTTATTCTATTTACTATATACTCGTACATTGTTTTCTAAGAAACAGCGACGTGCCTTGTCGGCAAATCCTTAAAGTCTGTAACTTATTTTTCTTCGAGCTATAGAGGTAATTAGTTTCAAATGATCGAGTTGTAAAGGTTGTAAAAAAGATTGTAAAATCAAACATTGCTTATGTTCGAGATACAGAAGTGCAATTTTTTTTTTCGAGTTACGGAGGGAAAATATATACCAAAAAATCTTGTGGGGTTTGGCTAATTATTTCCACATATAGAGGGTTGAAATTTCGAGTAATGGAGGTTTCGGAGTTTGAACGGAAGGGAACAAAAAAAATTTTCGAGTTGTGGAGGTTTCCTACTTATCAAGGTTCTACTGTACTATGAGTTTATGAAGACAATAAAATTAAATGAGAATGAAAAAAACAAGGCAATCACAATAAATTTAATAAGTATAGAATCAGCGTAATTTACCCTAAGTTCGTGTCCAGACTTTTGACTGTTTCGATGGCGTCATAGAATGAACTGTTGGCGGGCATCTTCAATCTCCAGTTCCTATCCAGGACTATCTCTTGTTTCACATAGACAGAAAGCTGGACAGGTACTTTGAAGTCATCGCCTTTCAGAAGGACTGCTAACGTTTCATCGGCTGCACAAAATGTCAAATGTTTCAAAAGTTGCATTCAAATATGCTTAAGAGTAGTTTAAGTTTCGAACTTTTGCAAAAATTCTTTAAGATTTAAAATTTTTCTTATTCGAAAATTAAACTTTTCTTATTCGAAATCTTATTAAAATTCTTCGAGATTTTAAACTTTTCTTATTTAAACATTAGAAGGTATGAAATTTTAAAAGAAAGTTTAAAAATAACAAAATAAAAGTTCATTACTGCTGTGTCCAAAAAGTAAAATCAATTTTGCAATTTAAAATTCCCGAGGGTTATGGAATTTCAATTTTTTTTCTTTTTTTGGCTGCTGGCTGGCAGTGTCCATGGCATGTTCTGTGTGAAATTTGACGTCAAAATATACATTAGTCTTTCAGTTACGCTTGGTTTTGTGAGACGCTAAAACTGATTCCGGCGATTTTTGAAATGTCCGAATTAATTGAGCAAAGAACTTGCATTAAATTTTGTTAACGGAAACGTATAGAATGTTGCAGAAGGCATTCGGTGAGCATTCCTATATCGGAAAGAAATGTTTAGAAGTGGTATAAACAGTTCAAAGAAGGCAGAGAACGCGTTGAAGACGAAGAGCCCTCTGGACGACCCTCAACTTCAACCGACGAAGCTCACGTCCAAAAAATTAAAGATTTTGGTGCTTGTAAACCGTCGATTTACAATTAGAGACCTTGCTGATGATGTTGGAATTTCAAAAGGATCGGTCAATTCCATTTTGGGCCTCAAACACGTCAAGTCTTGATTGGTACCGGAAACACCGAATGCGCTAGCTAACATTACATTGATTCTTCGTGACTTTTTCGCCCAAAATGAAACCCATATCATTCCACAATCACCGTATTGACGCCATGCGACTTCTGGCTATTCCCTAAACTCAAAAGACCACTCCGGGAACACCGTTTTGAGTCGATTGAAGAGATTCAACGTGAATTGGGCTTCGAAGGTCTTCCCTGCCGATGACTTTTTAGCATGCATTGAGGATTGGAAAAAACGTTGGCATAAGTGCATTGTGTCCGGAGCAGATCACTTTGAAGGCGATGAAATAAATTTGGAAGAATAAATAAAGAGTTTTTGAAAAAAAAAAAATAATAATTAGTCTTATTTTTTGGGCACAGTAGTAAACGGATTGTTTGCGATAACCTTCAAGATGAAGTTACATGGCGTAAAAACTGGTTAAACGAAAGATTACTGAAATAATGTTTCGAAACATTGACTATAGTACACGCCATCAGGGGAATCCTATCCAAATCCTTTCGGAAGCTGGCTGCAGCGCACTAAAACAGGCACAAGCTGATGTTGTTATCCGTCATTTAGAAAGGACTTATGTTTAATAGTGCAAGGAGGTTATGATTAAACTGGCCCTATTTAGACATCTCTAGAGCCAGTCTTGCCTGTCAGAATTTGATGAAAATTGGTATGTACGTTATATGGACCATGGAGAAAACATTTCTGCAATAAAAAAATAGTTCAAATTTTGACTACCAGGTGGAATTTTGGTGCCTAAAGAAGGACAAAAAATTTGTCAGAACCAATAAAATTTATTCAAGCACAGAATATGCTGAACGTGTGCTCCACTGGCATCACTTACGTATTGAAAGCGCATTATAGCGTGTTCAATGGTAGAGCGAAGAAACTATTGAGGAATTTCAACAACATGGCGTGTAATGCTGGATTTCAACTCGGGTAAAGTCCTAATTCCACCTCCATAAACACGATTTTTTAAGATTCCCTACAACCAGAAATCACAAGGATTTAAGTCTGGTGAACGAGGAAGTCAGGCATCCATCAACAGCCGCTGCATTCTGATTAAGTGAATGCATAGTGTGGATTTACTGCTGATTTTATGATCGAACCGTTTCTCTTTGAAAGTTCCACTTCTCAAAATCCTAAAATGGGCTCTGTCACGAAGGCAAGGTACAGTGAACTCCTTCGACGGTAGGTCCTTCCTGTTTTACAGGAACGGCGATGTTTGCAGACCACTGTCTTCATGCAAGATGGAGCAACTCCTCATATTGGACGTCAAGTCAAAAAAATGCTTCGTGCTAACTTTTGCGAGAATCATGTAATATCCAGAGCTTTTCCGGATGCCTGTCCTCCTTGTTCACCCGACTTAAATCCCTGAGATTTTTGGTTGTGGGGATTCCTAAAAGGACCGTGTTTATGGTTTGGTTTGTCGCTCTGCGGTCACCTTGTACACACGAGGGCTAAACAGACTGGAGCCTAAAGTGGATTCAGAACCATTACAAACATCCATAGCACCTCCAGGACTCGAACCCGAAACCTGTGATATTGCGCCCAGAGCGCTAGCCACTCAGTCATGATTCCCCCCCCCCCGGTGCTTATGGAGGAGGAATTAGGACTTAACCCGAGTTAAAATCCAGCATTACACCCTATGTTGCTGAAATCCCTCGAGAGTTTCTTCGCTCTACCATTGAACACGCTATAATGCGCTTTCAACACGTAATTGATGTCAATGGAGCACACTCTGTACTTGAATAAATTTTAATGATTCTGACACACTTTTTTGTCCTTCTTCAGTTGCTACAATTCCCCCTAGTGGTCAAATTTTAAACTATTTTTTTCAATTCCTACTATTCCTCACACTCCCCCTATATAAATATCTTGTTCAAATTTTCAATCGTTCATAAAATACTTTTTATTCATCCACTCAAGTTCAAATACGTTTTTTTGAACTTGCAGTGGATGACACTTGATGTTTACAGTTTTTTCAAATTAATTTCAGTTTTTTTTAGAATTAAGTTGCATGTATCTAATGATAGATGGCGCCATATGTATGAGGAAAGTTTCAACTTTATTTGTAAAGGAATTTTATGCAATATAGTTTTAAAAAAAAGTGGGAATTGACTTAAATTTTTTTTTCAAATTCAATGTGCAATTTTATATTTATAAATGCTGACTACCGATTGATGCACATACATTTAATATGCATATAATTAAATCTGCATTTAAAATGAATCCAAATAGTATGATTCAAATTTACTTATTAATTTAAGTCTAATTTGTACCTTTAAATTCCATTTCAAATCTTAATTTGTTGTATGTACAAAAAAATCACAACCCAACACCTGTCTTCAAAGTGTAAACAACGTTCGTGGCGCCATCTCTCGTTCAGTTTCTCAACTACACTTGTTACAACACACCCTTATCTAATCCCCGCCTCTTCGGAGGAGGAGCTCATCGCCCATTGGCTGCCTTCGACTTCTGCGCAGACACATTCAACAACATTTTTCTCTTTTTGATAAGGATACAAGATTCGAGCATACCTGTCTAAATTAATTTAAATTAAATTAATTATCTAATTAATTAATTTTGTTTTAGCTATATGAACGCTTATTTTTGTATATCAAATTTTTAATTTTCTTTTGATACTTTGTAACTTGACGTTAAACTCGTAAATGTAATTGTCTGTATTCATGATTATGTGGAAGTTTTAGAGGTTTACCCCACAGGTACTCCGTAACAGGTACGTCCGTATCCGTATCTATGGAAAATATGGCATATATTCATTCGCATATACACATTTATGCATTCAATTCGATTTTTATACATTTTAATCAGTGGTTCTCAAACTTTGTCGGGTTAATTTAAAATTCTACAAATAATTGCAGGTGAATATACAAATATATTCATGTTATATATTAATATATATATATATATATATAACATGAATATAATTGTATATTCATGTTATATATAAATATAATATATATCAGATGTATGTTAAATATACAAAATCCCGGAAAAAATTATAATAGTTAAATATTACAGAAGAAAATAATGCTATAAGAAACAAAATTAAACGCCATTTCAGTTTGTTTATTCTTGTGATTACAAAAAAATTAAATGTCCTAGCGATTTATTCAATGTTCGGGAATACATTTGAAAGGTGAAAAATCCTCATTTACATAAACAGGATGTTTCAAGGCTTGATTTCGTTTTTGTAACGGCCGACGACGAAAGTGATGAGTCAAAAGGGTTTGACAGTCTGCTACAAAAGGTTTTGTTAATTAGTTACTAGTTAATGAATTATTTTAATTAAAATCAAAACCGCTGTGCATCCATATTTAAAGTTTTAAATCAAATTTCGCCTTTTTATTCGTAACAGATTTATTTAGAAAGTAAAAATAAGTGAAGAAAAAACGGCACAGATACCTGTTGCATAAATATGAGGCCCCATCCAGAAAAAGGCGGGGGCGTGCAAGATGTTGTTCCATCCTCAACAACTTGAAACATGTGATTCGGAATCGATATTTCAGAAGAGACTTTAAAAATCATGCGCCAAATAATATTGCTTCTTGTCTCTGTTTCTACTTCACATATTGACGAGGGTGGTTTTCGTTGTCCTCTTGCACTTTTATCACGAATTATTTCTCTTCTTCAAACAATTCTTTCTTATTCAAAACATTGTCCTTCTATTGTTATAAAATCTTATTCGACATAATTCAAGAAGGTAAAGTTTAAAAAGAAAGTTTTACTGGATGAGTTGGGATTTAACAGAATTAGTAATAAGATTGAAAAATTCAAAGGAAACAAAATAATGCAGATGAATAAAATACTTATAGAAAAAAAAATTTAATTAATCATGTTTAGATTTAAAAACAAGAAGAACTTGTTGTCCATCAGAAAGAAATCGTTAGTAATTTTTTTAAGTCCATATTAATCAATGTACGGGTTTGACCAACAGTTTTTATTATTTTTTTCCAACCTCTCAAATAGCAAATTTTTTAAAAACTGTTTGATACATTTCACGTGAGAGACTGAATTAAACCAATGGGAAACTACCTTGGAACTGAGAGAACATCGAAATGCAAAACCGAACCGAAATCCAGCTGGAAATGGGTGCGTAAAATCTGCAAGCCGGAAAGAATCGTCAGCCCCGGGAAGACGATAAGAGACGAGCTTTCCGGCATAACCTAAATCGCCTGAATAAAATAAAAGTCATTCATTTGTTTGAATTTAATTTCATGGCCCGTTACTGGTAGGATGTCATTGCACCACTCATTGCACAGAGCAGTATAGCAAAGTACGGTAAGGTGGAAACGACTTTTATAGCTGCATTCTATCAAAGTGATACTCAGAAAAGAGGCTTATTAATAAGTTACAATGGCAATACAATTAAAATATTACTGAATGTTAAAGATAAAAATGAGGATATTAAAGGATAAAATAAAGCGAAAGAAAAAAACCTGTTCTCCTTGTTTTTTTATGAAAAGTACGGTTTTTTAAGTCGTCGCAGCTTATTCAAAAAATATATTTATAGTAAATGATTCGCACTAAACCAATGCACTACTTTGGCAGAACTACATACTGATGCCGGAATAATCACCCCATCCCTTCGATTTCAGGCCGATATTCGAAAATGCAGGAAGTCATATTTCTTTGCATGGTGTATTGACAGATTTCGCTTATATATTTACAATTTCATGTTCCTCAAATGTATTTATATATTTTCAAATTATTAATAAGCAGATAAAAGAAGTTAAGATACAGTTCTGCAGACAGCCGAAAAACAGACTCTTTCTGTTAACCGATTTTTTTTTTTTTTAAATCACATAAATTTCTTAATGAATTCTTCAAACAAACATTTCCGATTGCTTCTGTTATTTGAAAGCTTAGAAAGAAAAGAACGCAGATTAGTGTTTGCAATTTAAATTATTTTCACAAACTGAGCAATAAATTAAAAATATTGACATAAAATGTTTGTCTAATATTCTATTGTTTTTTTCTCGTTCTAATGCAGCTGGCAACCCCTTAGACAATTGTCTTTAATGCCTTAAGGCAAGCGCCGCACAGACATTACTCACTTTGCATGACCCAGGGGTGCGTGTAACTTAAAGATAAGCTACGGACGCGTAGCAACAATGCCCACGCAACGCTCTACGATCCTATTAGGACCGGGACCCGCGGTTTAAAGTGGATTCCGAACCACTACAAACATCCATGGCACCGCCGGGACTCGAACCCGATATCTATGGTACCGATCTCTAGCCACTCGGCCATCAGGACCCAATATTCTATTGTTCACTTTTCTTTATTAAAATAGAACGCCATCCTGTTGAAAGTGCTACATCTTCACAGAATTAAAATTTAGTTAATGATTCCTTTCGTGAAATATAGGATTAATTCAAAATAAATATATAAGCTCAAACAATGCCCTATATTTTTAGATCGCATTCCACAATAGAACGATAGAAGGATTACTATTTTCAGTAGTGTGAAAACAAGTAGTTCTCCTCAAATCAATAATAGGCAGAGGCGTAACACTTTAATGACCGCCTTCAAATCAGATGTTACATTGATAAATAATTATTAATACCAAAATACCGTAATTAAGGCAAGAAAATAAAATGGTTCTTGTCCCACTTGGTAGACAACAACATCTAGTGCAAGTCAGAGTGGTCTCATTCATGGAGGGAAGCGGGGGAGTGATGGAGTACCCGTAGAGAGAAGTCTGACTTGGTTTCGGGACGCTAAACAAGTGGGGCAGTGCTTAGCGGGAGGACTTTTAGGTGGAACTACACCGCATTTACGTATCGTAAGGGAGGAAACCCAGAAAACTCCCACCAGGTAGTCCGACCCACTTAAGCTTGAACATCCCAAACGCCATCGAGTCTCCTCGTTTTTGAAACAGTGTCTACAACAGAGCCGCCAGCGAATTGAACCTCCTCCATAAAGAAAAATTAATTATAGTTTAAAACAACTAAAAAACACGCTTTTGAATGAAAAGTCAAACGAATTTCACTGTTCTAAAAGCTTGGGGTGCTCGATATCAATCGTTATAATTTTTCACTAGTTTCATTCCGAAATGCAGAGTTAGTTTAAAAATGTCATACAAAACACCCCACGGTTTTAGAATTTTATTCTTATGTTAACAATTATTTTTTACTTTTTAGTTTGATTCACTCTAAAAGCGTGTTTTTTAGTGTTTTTAAACTATAATATTTAAATGAAGTCATGGAA
>BPLQ01008843.1:0-26803 GCA_021605075.1 Caerostris darwini
TGTAGGGAAAAAAATTTTAATACACTTTTTTGGAAATCAATATATATATGTATGTGCTATTTATTGTAGAAATAAATATTAATATGTATATGTTTCTTGTTTCTTTTAACAAAATTAATCTAAATGATGGTATTATTTTCAAATAATTCATTCAACTAGTAAACATATAATAATTATAAATAATTTATATTTCTGATTGAAAATAAACTATAGAGTTTGACTTGACATCGCTTAGCATCAGAAAACTTCATAATATATTTTACTTTAGAAAATTTTTCTGTGGAAAAAATATCAATAAAAATGGAAATTTTGAGAGAAAAATATTCACTTACGTATGTACGATACAATCTAAATGCAATCAGTCATTTTACATTTTTGTACAATATGAACATCATAAGAACAAAAAACTAAATCTGATATAATAATAATAATTTAATATAGAATATAAAAATACAATGAGAAATGCAAAATAATCGTATAATATTTGCACTAATTTTACGATGCATATTTATTGCTTTCTGTTAATAAAAGATATCAATAATTATAAACAAATTTGATTCTGTTGCAAGCATAAACTATCTATTATTAAATGAGTGTTTACAGAAATAGCATTCACCGATATATAGATGATCCGAAATTATTTTATTTATTGTTAATTATTGTTGCAGTTCACGTTAAATATCAACATTTAAACAATGAGTGGAGCTTCAATCTATTTTTTAAAGAAAGAAGAAAAAATTTATGAAACATTAGGAATTTTCATTATGTAGCTTTGAAAGTAAAAAGTATCAGTAATTTTCTTCCCCAAATTCTATTAGTATTGAGTCAAACTACAAACGAACTTCTACTCGAGAACGAATTAAATTGCACTTTTTAAGCAACAAAACACTACTGCTAGTGATATTAATATATATCGCACTTATATAATAACTATTAATATTATTGTTATTATATATATATATATATATAAAGCACTTTTTTTTAACCAAAGATGTAATTCTCATTCGAAGCTATATTTAAAAAAATATTTTTCAAAATAGAAAAAAAATGAATATTTAAAAACAAAAAAAATTGCAAGAGATACTTACAATTACTAGATTTTATGAAATAACACGATGTAAAATGTTATATTATATTTTATGTTCAAATAAATTATTTCAGCAGAATATGAAACATATTTATATAACATTAATTATATGGAACTTTTAAGCATAATAGAACTTTCTTTTGAAACAATTATATAGTAAAATAGTTCATGAAAAAAATAATGTTGTATTTTTGTTTCATGTTAGCTATTGTAAAAAATGGTCAATATCGTCCAAGAAATGAAAACTTTAATTAAAATTATTTGCATTTCTATTTATAACCAAATACCAGAAATGTGTTACTGAGGGATTGTTGTATCATTTATATTATAGCATACCCTACAGCACAGCTTTATTAAAAAAAATTAATTCAATATTTCGATCATTTAATTTATGTGGCACAAAAATAGAAATTTTTATAGAATATTTTAAAAATTCTTATAATTTAGTTTAAGAAGTTATTATTTTCAGAAGTCAATAAGAAGAACTGTTTTCATTGTTGCATCATCCTATTGAAATATAATTTTAAAGTACTATGAAATCGTCAAAATTCTGGCACTCTGCCATGGTATCATAGGCAAGAACAAAAGTGAGGGCCGGTTATAGAATAAATTGATTAGACTGTAATTTCTAATTATCGTATTGTGTGGCAGGTGACTATCAGGTAAGTTTCCCATTGCTGTCCTACACGTTTCAATGGTCATCAGCATTATTTCGAAATGAATCTAGTCCTTGTAAACGAAACGCCAAAATTAATTAGGATGGCACCATTGCAAACGAACTAGACAGAGTACACAGCCATGAGTGGTTCTACCATGGTTTAACCACTCCTGTCAGAATCATAGAATGGCGTCTTTACCCCAACCCATATCTTGACTATCATTTGATTGATAACCCTGCTTCAATCAGGACAAGTACGTCTGCGCTCGATTGGCGACATATGTATGCTCTTACTCTATTTAAGGTTGTATGCTGAACATTTATACAATCAAATGTGGCATACATTAGTCAGTTAAAATGGGAGTTACGCTCTATAATTGGGACCTATCTTTTAACTCTTGGCTTGAATCAAATGGGCCTGAATCGATACTTTCAACTATAAGCAAATCGCCATAGCTACTCAAGTGTTGAAAGCCCATTTTATGGAAGCTATCAAACGGCACGATTTTTAAATTGTTTTTATCCGCACGAATAAGTTTGCTAAAGGTCATACACATCGTAAACTTATTTTTGATTGGTAAGGTCGATTTGCTTCACGTTGAAGATAACGAAACAAGTTTGTGTGATAAGCTATTCCCACAATGCTTTGGAGCTCAAACTCTTCCTCATTAACCTCATTTAAATTGAAGAACTTTCATTTGGATATGAAATTTCGTTACATTCAAATAATTCTTTTCATAAGCCTCATTTTAAATGTATTATTTTTTACATCAATGTTTTTCGTATTTGCCACAAACAGCCCACCTAGGGGTCAAAATAATTTAATAAGATGATGCTGGGGGAATAAATTGCCTTTAGGGAGGGTGTAGGTAGGTGTTAAACTTATAGTGTCACATTTATGTTAATGGCAAGGCTAATACACGAAAACTTTATTTCCTAACTGTCATCTTTGTGTCTCAAAACAATTGCAAATCGTGATTTAAGGTTACGATTCTTACGTACGAGAATTGCTTGCATCCACATAATGAGCTTGGTAAGGCATGAAAGGTAAAAGGTATGAGAAGTTGGAATGAGAGATTGGGCTAAAACAGAACTGATAAATTCTACAGAAACAGATATACCGATAAGCAATCACAGAAACAAATAAACAGGCCTGAGAGACTAACCTATTTAAAGATTTAAATATACTTTTTACATAACAATGCTTATAAATTGTGACAATTGTCGCTTATCAGTCGTTTAAAAATGTCAGTTCTGAGAAATATTTCTGCTAAAAGTACAGTGGTGCACTTCTGAGATGTAACTGTTTGAAAGTGAAAAGTTTTATCCGTCTGTCAAAGCAGTCTTCTGAGTTCTGAGGAATGTCCAACGTGACGTCAAATGTTCACAACAGTCTTGAAGGTTTCATGCCAATTTATTTATACCAAGCACATTCTGAGCATTTGTTAACGAAATCAAAAATAGAGAACAGCCTTCTTGACCAATAGCAATGTGATAAATTCTACTGCCTCCCACTATGGTGAAGTAGTGGGCCGTAGTAGGTGCATCATTGTATCATATCAATTACTTCATCGGATAGAACAATGTACCGTGCCTACTTAACATCGGAATCTAGAAAGTAGCGACTTGATTCATTAACAACCATTGTTAAGTCTAGTTTTCGTTTGCCATATCTTCATTCTCAAAAGATTCGAAGATTTGATGCATTTGGTCATCTTTAAGCTGTGATTCACTTACTTCTTTAACACTTACAGACGACATATCTCTGTAAGAAAATCAACTTCCATTACGGCTTTCAATAAAGTGTCATAACAACATGTTAGCTATGACATTGTATTTTCCAAATGGGTAGCAGACCGTGAAATTAATTCTTTAATTTGTAATACCAACCAAGCAAATTGTCTAAAAAAGTTAAAACTCATTTACCATTCGTTGAGGCTGGTCGTTTGATGTTGCAGTGATCTCAGAGAGATCTCAATATCGAAAAACAACAAAGAAACAGAAACCAATACGTTGATTAACATCAAAAACCATCTCCTGAATTCAACCCTGCAAACCATGACTATGGGACTCTTCATCCTTCAGTAAGGCTGCAGAAGGAAGAAGTGCTAAACGGCCCGTCATAATGTCATCCTAGCATAAATGTCATTCTCTTGCTATGAAATTGCAAGTTTACATGATATTCAAATGCTTATTAGTGTTCACCAGGCTTCTTTAAAAGACTAACCAGACTTATTTGGTACACACCAATAAGACCATTTAGAAGACTTGGTCGTTCTCCTACAAAAACAGGACTGCCTGAGTCTCCAACGATCTCTGCTGGTTCACTCCGAGACGTCCCAAGCAAAACCAGAGGATGGACATGTTATTTTGATACGCTGGCCAGAGCGTTCCCTGTGGCATTCAGAAGGAACATTTTGTTGCTCTGCAGACTCTCTTCCGATAAGTCGTATATTTTGCGCAACTCTGAACCTCAGCCGCGATTCCGTTGATCAGGTAGGTCACCAACAGATCAGAGAGTATCTTCAAGATTTTGAACCGGCATTCACATATAGTGAGGTAAAGAGCCATATTTCCATCCATTTCATTGAATTATCATTTGAATATCACTTATTTCGTAGATTTCTTCAGAACGCTTTATGGTGCATAATAGATTTAGGCATTCACATAAAATGAGGTAAAGAGCCATATTTCCGTCCTTTTCATTGAATCATCATTTGAATATCAATTCTTTGGTAGATTTCTTCAGAACTCTTTATGGTGTATAATAGATTTTAGTTCATTCTGAATATTCAACTTTTCCAATTCAAAGAGAAGTTTTTCTTAAGTGAAGTTTTTCTTGTTGAAGAATCTCCTTTCCATTCAGAAATAAGAAAAAAGAGTGTTTATTTTTAAACATAGCAACATGTAATTCATCATTTAAAATGAGATCTCTTATATTTCACACAAATATTGATCAGCAGTTAGATTCTTGAAATGCGTATAATTGTTTTTACCTTTGGAAATTAATCTCTGATTTGAACTAATGTAAACAGAAAAATGTATTGGTTTTCAATTGTAAACTGGAAAGCTGACAAATTCTGTAGAATTCTAGTATTTCACAACGTTAAAATAATCGAGGTAGGAAAATAAGTAATACATCCTTCGACTTTTCCAATTCAAAGAGATATTATTTAAAGTTTATTTTGTTGAAGAATATCTTTTCCATTCAGAAATAAGAAAAACGAATGTTTTTTTTTTTTTTCAAAATAGAAATTGTTATAAAATAGGAAAGGAATATATAAGGAATAGGAATATATAAGGAAAATAGAAATCGATATTAAAGAAGCAAAATTAATGATAATTATATACATTTATAATACAAGTTCAATAAATATTGATTGAAAATTGATACCTAAAGATGTCCTTTACAAAATATATTTTAAAATACTTGGAAACCAATAAATATTGTCCGAAGATTATCATTCTCAACTATAATAAAACAATGACAATTCACAACTTAATGTAATATTGCAAAATTAATATTCGTTATATTTTACATTTTTATATACCCAAATAACAATTATTTTAAATAAACCTTTCGATAACTATTGCATTTTTAGTTGAATACAAGTTCTGTTACAGCAAAATTATTTTTGAATAGTAATGTTTATATTACAGAAAACAAATATATTTGTACTCTTAAATAAAATGAAAAAATGCTGTTGTATAAAGACACAAATGCTGTTGTGTAAAGGTATTGATATAAAGACACAATTCAGAATGGAAATCTAAAAATCAAAGTGTTTATAATAATATTTATACATATTTTAATTTTTAAAAAAATTTAAATGTTCATAAAAATAAAAATGAGTGCAAAAAATATATGCATGATAAAAATTTAGTGCACAAAATATATTAAAAATATATTACATGCAAAAATTAAATGCAACAATTGTTTTGTCTTTTTCTTTCGTCACCGTTCCTGAAAAGATATAATTGTACTTTTTGAAAGATTATATCCCTTATATTTACAACCATCACACTACTAAAATGAAAATAAAAGTTCCCAATTTAGATATTTTATTCAATTCGCAATAAAAAATAAATTATCTTCCCTCTGTTAAAGATTCTCTTTTATTTAATGTCTTCTAGGAATTGGTAATTTTCAAAAAACTAAGTTATCACTAATAACTATTTTGAAAATTTTGTTCTGTTAATTATTCTAACAATCATTCTAGTGAAAGTTTTCGCACTGAGCTAAGAATGCAAGAATGTTCGTCTCAAGATGGAGCTAATCAAGTTCTAAATCAACGTAGATAAAAGAACTTTTGATATTAAAAATTCGAACTTAGATTACAGTTATTAATTAGATAAAACAGCATTTACTTTGCTTTGTGAAGCTTCTATCATTTAGGCAAGGGCTGTCAAATTTTTCAGAAATAATTGCAACATGCTATTTTTTAATAAAGATCCATTTAGGCAAGATTAATAATGGAACAGTCCCAGTAATTTTTTTGATGTTGACAAAACATAAATCAGAGAAATCTACGAAATTAAAAAGGAGACATCTGCTTTCAGTTCAGTTAAAGATTTGTTCTTAAATCTTGGCATATTGGAATTGGGCTCCCCATTGTACACTAATTTTATAAAAAAAAGAAGTATGTAAGTGAATGAAGGCGAAGCATTACATAACTTTAAATCTAACTTTATTTATATAAATTTATAATTATAATTACATAATTTTACATTAATTTAAAATGCTAGGAGACAAGTTAACATAGAAAGAAGAATATTTAATTAGGGAGTATTTCTTAACCACTCTTATGATGGAAAACAGACCTCTTTTGCTTTTGCTGTTGTCTCCGAGGAGTCTAATTTAAAGTTTCTAATGAAGTTATGTTACAGCGCTACTATGTTAACAATTAATAATATTTCTTTACAGTCTTTCTATATTTACAGCTATCATTTATAGTAGCATCGATTTACTGAAGTGTATTCAATTTAAAATTAAAAACTGTTAAATATACTATTATTAAAATATATAGAAGATTATTATATATAATATAAAAAATATTTATTTATTATAAATAATTATTAAAAACATTTGTATTATTAAAATCCTAGTCATGTTTATAAAAACAAACTATCAGAATAAATTTGTTTTTCAATTAATACTATTAGCTCACACTCTCCTTATATATATATATATCTTGTTCAAATTTTCAATCGTTCATAAAATACTTTTTATTCATCCACTCAAGTTCAAATACATTTTTTTGAACTCGTAGTGGATGGCACTGGATGTTAATACAGTTTTTTCAAATATTAATTCAGTAATTAAATTTAATTAATCAATTTTAGTTCTTTTTTTAGATTTAAGCTGCATATATCTACCCATAGATGGCGCCAGATAAACTTAAAAAAATGAATGAAAATTATTTTTAAAGGACTTTCTGGACAGCCAAGTGTATTTGATGGGGTTTGGGCTCAGAATCCATCAAGCGGAGGAAAAAGCGAATTTTTCGTGTCTACGCCAGGTATAGGTGGGGATGACAAACCTGAAAGAAAGTTCTTCCGAAGCTGGGGCTAGGATGTAGAGGTTATGAACCCCAAGATGGATTTCGAGGTGTTCGTTGTTAATTGTGATTGAACAATGTGAGAGGCACCTCATCTTGCACATGGATAACATTAAATCTACTGCATATTTGCCATTCTAGAAGTGAGGGGAATCCAGCGGAAATACTCGTCATTCTCACAAAACAATGTACTTTTAATGACAAAGTAAATAATGGAACAAATATTTTTGATTTAGCATCATCATCAAAAAATTCACGTCATCAACTAAAAAATTGCGTCGTCATCAACAAAATTAAATCCAAGTATGATTTAATAATAGTTTTATTTCAACAATATTCCTTATTAAAATACATTTAGATAATTTGAGATAAAGCAATCAAAGTTAAGTCAAATTCAACAATATTATTTTTATAATTGTTACATGTAAAATCATAATTATCCTAAAAATTAATTTCTCCGTTTTCCTGTTTTCTTTATATATATTCTTGGCTCTGTTTTGATATTTGTTATTTATCCCATTTTTTTTTTTTTGGGGGGGCATGATGGAGTTTCTGGATTTCAGTAATACTGCAGCATCAAATAAGAATAAAAAAATGTTGATGTTAACTTGACTCTTTAATCTTACAAAAAATAGGATGAAGGATGCCACTTGAGTTTTTTATTTTTATTTTCGTTGACATTCCGTGACTGTTTTATAGGGCATTTATTGATGGTCTTGGGAAACAAACCTAATTTTGTTTTCCGTAGAGTCACTCTATTTCGAGATAGAACGTATTTTACGTGACATGCAAAGGAAATCTGATAGCTGATCAGTCCAGAGCAATCTTCTGTCTAAATTGAAAAGTAAAGCGTATTGATTTATAGTCTTATGTTTATGCATGGCTCCTAATATATTCAAACATGAATCTATAGCACAAAACCTATAGTGATTTCATATTCTGAAAAACATATTTATTTGAAACATAATTTAAATGTTAACCAACATTTAAAAAAATTATTTGGGAAAAAATGAGTTTATATGCTTGTCATAATATATCTTTTTGATTTCTCTAACTTGAAACAGTAAGAAATTCAAGATACTTTACTAATGAAATATTATACACTTACACTTTTAAAATATATTTGCAATATATTTTTTTAATGGTTCAAAAACGATTGTGTACAGGTGTTAAAATTTTGATTTTTGTCACCATTGTGCATTTCTTACATGAAAAATTTGTTTTTTAATATTTATTTATTCATTGTTTCAAAATTTAAAAGAGAATATTGCAATTCCACAGATTTACAATTTTATCCAAAATTATAAACCTGGTTTTTTTTTATATATATTTCGATAGATTTAAAAAAGACAATTATGTTATCAACTTATGGTGTATTATTTAATTATGTTATCAAGATCGATTTTTTTAATTTCATTTTTTTATTTAATAAAATGGGTTTTGGATTACTTTCTTATAGCTGAAAATAAAACTAAGTACGTGCTAAGTACTATCTAGTGGAATATTTTCATATGCAAAGTAAATGTTCCTTTTCAGAATACAGAATTTAAATTAACCTTAATTTTTATTTCAGTTTTCTTTTAATTGGTATGCAAAAGCCTTTTTAATTATACAAAAGAAATTCAAATTTTGCAAAAGATAAAATATATAATTATTGTAAAAAAAGGTATTTAATAATGTCTTTAAAAAAATTGAATTGTAAAATTTCTCATATATTATTATTTTTGGTTGATACTAAGTATGTCATTTCCACTTAAAAATGTAACTAATCACAGTAAATAAAAAATTAAAAAAAATTTTAAAAAAATTTTATAAGAAAACCGTACCCCTGCATCAAAATTAATGCAATCATCCAGGTGTTATAAGTACTTTTCCACAAAACGAAAATAAAGAGATAATTGGAGAGATAAAGAGATAATAATTTTCACAAATTTTTATGTTTTAATCCAAATGGTACAACTTCTGTATTAAAAGATTTTAAAGGCAGAAAAGATTTTTTAAGTATTTAATGGAAAATATTTTAGGAATTAAATAATTTTCGATTAAATATATTAATAAATTTCCTTAATTTGAAAATTTCACTGCCGAAAAATGTATCCATTTCTATGTTTTACAACATAAAAATTTAAAATTTTTTTTTTCACAAATTAGACTTTTTAATGAATACAAAGTATTTTTATTGCAAACGGAAAAAACGAATTAAACACCAGAACGTCGTGAGGCTCAAAAAAATTGCCAATTAAATTGGGACCAAACATCTTTTTTATTATGCTTATAAAATTTTATTACATAAAAAAGTAATTTTTATTTATAGTTAAAGATTTAATTTTACATTGTATCTTCTATAGCACTAATTATAATAAAGTATTTAATGGAATTTATGCACAAATTAAAAACGTCAATTTCTTTACCTTTCAATTTTATTTTTACCTTTTTCCCACACGTGAAACTGTATTTTTTTTTTTTTTTTTTTTTTGGTTTTTAAGAGAAAAAATATTGATTAAAATTTTTGGATAACCTTAAGCAAGATACTTTTATCCTTATTCTTCATACTTAAGGGTTTTTAATCTTCAACAAGTTTTTAGATGATGACGAACATAGAATTTTTTTTTAAAAATTCGAAACTTTTTCCAATTAAACCACAAACTTGCAAAAAAGAAAACCTTTCATTTTTAATAATTAGCAATAAATAACCCGAGCATAAAAGATAACTCCGCCTTTTTTTGCACCAGACACACTCTGTCGTATATTTAAAAAATCAAGCTTGATAGAATTGTCTTGAATCAAAGGTCATCAGTCAAACGGGTGCTGTTAAAAACCAATGACAATTATTCATGACATTGACAATTTCTGCTCTCATACTATCGGCTAAAGAAATTAAAGCGCCTACAATAAAAATTGATGCGGTTTCATAATGCATTTTAACCCTTTATCATTCAATTAATCATAGGAGTGTGCCTTCAATGATTATGATCACAATGGCATAATTGCGATAAAATAATAAAAATATAAAAGCATACTATATAAATAAACAATTTCTATCGGTTAAAAAAACAAATAATATTACGTTACTAGCTGATCCGGCAAACGTTGTTTTGCCATATACATTATTTCTAAAAAATATTTTTTTGATTAAATAAAAAAAAAACTAACTTACTATAAGTGTGTGAAAATGTGGTTATGATTGGAAGAGCAATGGAACATTGCAGACAATGATGGCGTATAAAATGATAACACACTAACCATTTATTTATTTAATCCTTTATATTTTATTAAATTAATAAATATATTTTAACTTACATTATATAATAGCTGTATATACATCAAAAATAGTTATTTACATATTTACAACTAATTATGGCAATTAAAAAATAATAAACATCAATCTCTAAGCGCAATGGAGTGTACAATATTTTTGGTTAGTCCGTCTTTAGCCAACACAAACAAACTGGATGCTTTACCCACACGCGAACATGCCACGTATAGTCCGTGGGAAAAACATCTAAATCTAAGCCCAAAAATCTAAATCTAAACAAACAAATCTAAGCCCTAAACAGACATCGTTTGGCCTTGCGACTTATTGATTGACATTGCGAATGTCAATCTAATTGGAAATTGAATACGTTTGAATTCAACTGGCACATCTGTGGGAATCATAAGGATTCGTGGCAGCAATATATTTTCGCCTCGGTACTTGCCATTCAAAATGCTGGTTTCGATAACGTTTTTCATTAATTTTTTAATGACTAATCGTGTTCCATTGCGCATCCGTGGTGGGTTCAAATTACGAATCAAAATAACTGGAGATCCAATCTTTAATTATAAATTATGCGGTGGCATGCCTGGCAAATCCAATGAATTCAAAAACTCAATTGGATAATTTACAGCTTTATTGGCATCGCAAACTGTATCGATAGATTTGTATGACACCAAGTCCCTTGGCAACAACTGTTGTATCTTGGAATTTAAACCATTGACGTCCACATTTTTTGCCAACCAATCAAGATTTTTGAATTGTGTGCATACATCGGGAAATATGTGGTCGATGAGATTATTTTGCGAGTCGATGATTGTGCAGAAATCTGTCGACAATTTTATGCATCCAATACTTTCATGTACAGCAACTTTTCCATCTCCAATATCTAACAGCTGTTTTGAAAATGTTTCAGCGGGCGGATCTTCAAGCATTTGAAAGCGCATGTTTACTTTTAGTTGTAATTTTTCAACATTATGCCACAATGACGATGATTTTAAGCGAGCGTTGATCTCATCAGCGTACGTTGAACGTAGAATGACAGGAAGTGTTTGCCTGAAATTACCTGAAAGAAGTAATAGAGTGCCGCCAAATAGTTTGTCGTTGTTTTTTATATCTTTCAATGTCCTGTTCAATGTCTCAAGCAAATGTTTGTGTGCCATAGTGCAGATGATAATTTTACACTGCTTCAGCACTGTGACCATCGACGATTGTTTCTTTATATTGCGTACTGCATCTGGGTTATTTCGAATATTCAGTGGCAGCTTAAATGCTGAATGAGCTGTTCTGCCTCCATCTAATAAAGTAACTGCAATCCCAGATGATACAACGGCCAATGCGATGCCTTTTTTGATCGTATCTTGGCAAGAAGTAGCGAAATGAGAAATGTTTTTCCAGTTCCACCTGATACATCCAAAAAAAAAGAATCCCCCTTGTCCTGCCGAAACTTCCAGCATAATGCGGTCGTAAATGGTTTTTTGTTCAGCAGTCAGTAGTGGGACATTGCGAGTAACAATCGCTGCCATTTCTATAGTATTCTACTGCAGTTCACGACTCATATCAGTGTTGATTAAATCAGATGCACTTCGATTTGGTGAACTCATACCAAAATGACTGATTTGTAAATTGGCAATGACAATGCAAAAATCCTCGATAGCAATCAATGCTTCATTGTACATTGCGTAGCTGAATGATATCGTTAGATCGTTGCACCTTGTACGATGACGATGCACTATATTTTCAGTCATTGAATCTTTGTGATTATCCCACAACGTTTGTGATCGAGCCGGGAAGCATGTAGTCAACACTGTAGCGAATAGTATGCGAATTTGTGTTCCTGTACAGCTTAATGCTGTTTCAGTAAACATACTGTCCCAATGATTGTCGTCTTCTAGCAAGCCTAGTGCAAGGCATGCATCTTTATACGTTGGATACTCTTGTCCATTTACTTTACGTATATCTTGAAATGACAATGGGTCAGGGACATTAACAGTCGCAGATAAAAGCACTCAGTCTGCCTTGGATTGATTGTTTGATATGAATAAACCGGGGCATGCATCAACTGGTGAGCCTTGCTTGCGGGACATCCATTTTTTTTTATTGAGTCCACGTAAAATAACGTGGTACTGCTGAATAGAGTAGTGTTTGTGCGAAGGCATCAAAAGCAACCGCACGATTACACAATTCCAAAAATTCGGTGAGTGTAGTTTTTGGTGGATTTATAACACGATCAAGCGCTGTCTCATTAGTGAAAAATACGTGCTGGCAGTTTTCAAGATGGACAGCTAAATGGATAACTGCTGGATCCCGTTCATGAATTGAGAAACCGAAGATACGCCAGACAGCTTCATTGGAGCCGATGTACCATCCAATTTGGTAGTTCGTTATTTCATAACGTTGTTATTCAATGGAGGAGCATTCACATTGGTATTTTCAATTCTAAATACAGCCATATCACTTCCTTTATTCACATACTTGCAAATATATTTGATGCTCTTTACCGAACTGCAGAACTCAACATTAATATGAGCATTGACCGTTTTGCTCAGCAGAGGTGAATATGGTACAACCCAACGATTGTCAATCTCAATGTCTACGTTGCTGATAGTTTTAGTAAATGATTGTCCGCCATTATCGATACTTCTTCGATGATATATTTTATATCCGTCGACATGTGTGACCGTATCGTTGGTGAAATCTTTAGGAAAACACTTTGTACTTTTTCCATCTACCATGCAAGGCGATGAAAAATTCAGATGGCCACATGGGCCATGAATCATGTTTGTAGTGACAATATCAAATAATAATTGATCAGTAGATGGATTTGGAATTTCCGCAGAAATTAAACTATCGATGTCTTCAGGACGTATTTTGTCGATGAACCAAATCAAAATGTGAGCATCCGCGCTTTTTCCACTCAACCGAATACATACAGCAACGTGTGGTGCCAAATATATGTAATTTTGTAATGAAGCCGATTAAAGACTTTAATTTTTGTTTAAACACACGTGTTGTAATGTCATGACTAAAAAATTTAAAAAAACATTACATTGTTTTGCCAAAAACATATTTAGGGCTGGGCCACCCTTATCACTTTTAAAAAAATAGTTTACGACCGATTCGCAGACCTACCAAATATGCACAAAAATTTTCATATGAATCGGTCAAGCCGTTTCGGAGGAGTTTGGCAACAAACACTGTGACACGAGAATTTTATATAATAGATAATCGCAAGTAATAAAAAAAATAAAATTATCTTTAATAATCATCGCTGAACATAATCAAGCTAATAGGTGACGCCAAGCGCAAATTGTTATGCTAAACCAGGGGTGGTCAACCCGAATATCTTGCAAGCCACTGTGGGCTTTGCACCATAATTCTGCGGGCCACATATAAAATTATATATCCCAATATTATATTTATAGGCACTTTTTGAAGTAAAAAATTGAAACATATGAGTTATTATTTTTGTGTTTACTATTATACTTACATGTAAACAAAGATAGTATTATAAAAATGATACTAATCGCACAATGTAAAGAAATATATAACACTAAAACTGAAATATAAAAAATAGTTTAATATAAACGAAATAAAAAAAATAAATAAAATCCACTTTTTCACTAGCTTTTGAAAATCGATCTCAATTTGGGTATTTGCACATCGTAATTGATGTTACGTCCGTTATGTTTGAGCTTCTTTTGTGTTTGATCAATTTCATTTTCGAAACAAAAAAAACGATTTGATGGTGTAAATTGAACCAAAAGCGCTTACAACTTCAACTAAGAGTCTGGTTCGCTCAGCTATCAACAATCAACTATGCGTATCTAGCGATGGTCACTGAGGTCACTTAAAATGAAACATAGAACCTTTTATATTAGATGTTCCAAGATGCACATCATGAATTCACACAATATAATTTAATAATTCTTCAAACTCATAACTGTAAACTCACAAATAAAACAGGAAATATCTGTCATATATTCGCAAGAATATATTTTAAAATCAAAATAATTTTTGTCTTATAATTTCAGCAGTTAATTTTTGAATATATGGATTCACACATAATTTATTTTTTTAATACATTGGTTTTTACAACTTTAGCCATTATAAAATAAATATACTTAGTAAAAGTGTGATAAATCTTAAGGGATGCAAAAATATTCAAGGCGGGCAGCGGGTTGGCCACCCCTGTGCTAAAGCATGCACAAAGGCCTAAATTCTATAATTAATATATATATATTACATTACTGTGCCCAAAAAGTAAGACCAATTATTTTTTTTTCAAAAACTCTGTATTTATTCCTCCAAATTTATTTCATCGCCTTCAAAGTCATTTCCTCCAGACACAATGCACTTATGCCAACTTCTCAACTTAATGTCACAGATTTTACAAAAATTAAATACTTTCTCCAAGCTCTATAATGATTTAATAAAAAAATTTTAATATTGTCCTATATTTCTTTAAATATTAAAACTTAATGAGTCTACAAATTACCATTATTTATTAATTAATCCTTGCTTTGCTTTATATTTATAAAATTTAACATTATAAATAAAAAAACCACATTATAAATAATATGGTTAAAAAATATTTGTATTGTAAAGAACTTTTAGCTGAACATTTTATTCTACGACTTTAAAATATCATAAAACTAAAGCTATTTTTTAAAATATTTCTTTTTCTTTCTCTTTTTTAAATAATTACTTCTAACCATCAATTAATTTTAAATAATTAATTAATTTTAAATTTACAATTTTATCGAAAATTGTGAATATATGTTATTATTTTTACAGATTTAAAAAAAACCTTAAATTTTGTTATCAACTTATGAGAGATACCTTGCAAGATAGCTTTTTTTTTTAATTTTATTTTTAATTTAATTTTTTTTTCTTTTAATAAAATGGGATTTGCATTGTTTTCTTATTGCTGAAAGTAAAACTAAGTATGTCCTAAGTACTATCTGGTGGAATATTTCCACATTCATATGCTCCTTTTTAACATACAAATTTTTAAAATAACTTTAATTCATTTTTCAGTTTTCTTTTAAATTATATGTAAAAAACTTTATTATACAAAATCAAATTAAAAATTCGTGATAGCTTGCAAAAGTTAATATATATTTATTATAAAAAAAATATATTTATAATATCACAAATTTTGAAAATTATTTAATAATGCCTTAATAGATAATAAGTAAAATTTCTCATACATTATTATTTTTTGGTTGATATTAAGACTGTGATTTCCATTAAAAAAATTTAACTAATCACAATTAGTATTTCATCTTAAAGAAAATACAAAGATACTTTTCCACAAAAATACTTTTCTACAAAGGAAAAACAAAGAGATAATTGGGATCACGTAACATCTATTATTATTTTTCACATATTTTAAAGTTTCTATTTAAAGGATACAATTTTCGTTTTAAAATATTTTAAAGGAAGAAAACAATTTTTAAAAGTATTTAATGGAAACAGTTTTTAGGAATTAACTTGTTTCCGAGTAAAGATATTAATAAATTTCCCTAATTTGAAAACTGCATTGTCGGAAAATGTATCCAAGGCTACATTTTACAACTTCCAACTTTAAGAAAAAAATTTCACAATTTAGACTTTTTCTGCATTAAAAAGTATTTTTATTGAAAACAGAAAAAACGGTTTAAACACCAGAACATCACGAGGTTCAAAAAATGGGCAATTAAATAGGAATCAAATATATTTTTATTATGTTTTTTATGAAAAATAGTTTTTATTACTAGTGAAAGATTTATTTTAATGGTAGCTTCTAGAGCGTTATTTATAATAACGTACTTGATCTATGTTCAATTTAAAAAAATAAGTAAAAATATATTTCTTTACCTTTCAATTCCTTTTTTTTTTTTTTTTTTTTTTTTTTTTTTTTTTTGTATTTTTCCTGATTTTTAGAGAAAAATATTGATTAAAATATCTGGATAGCTAGAGACTTTTATCCTTTATTCATCATACTTAAGCGATTTTAATCTCCATCAAGTTTTTGATGATCACGAAGATAGAATAAGTTTTTTTTAAAAAAATCGAAACTTTTTCCATTTAAACCACAAACTTATGAAAAAACCTTTCATTTTCAATAATTAGCAATAAATAACCAGAGCATAAAAGAAAACTCCACCTCTTTTTTACACCAGACACACTCAGCCGTATATCTAAAAAACAATAAGCTTGATAGAACTGCCTCGAATCAAAGGTCATCAGCTAAACGGGTGCAGTTAAAAACCAATGACAATTATTCCTGACGTTGTTAATTTCTGCTTGCATACCATTAGCTAAGGAAATGTTCAAGATATCGTTATAAATCCGAGAAAAATAAATCTATTTTAGATCTCTATAAAAGACAGTAAACCCCATTATCATGTGAAAGAATATAATAAATTCTAATCAAAAAATGTTTGCACAAAATCAGAGATTAAAAAAATAAATTTCACTTCCGTTACCAATTTAGTATAACGGGTATTCTACGGATTTATCTTAACTGGAAAGTATTCTGTGTTTTTGCAATAATTTATGACCACGTTTCACACCCCACTGAATAAGTGACTAGACTTTTTGATTCGCATGAAGAAACATAAATTTACATTACATTTACTGTTTATTAACATCTTATTAGAACATGAAAAATATATTTTCTTCCCTTTTAAAAAAAATCATTAATATGAGCGAAAGTTTATGTGAAGCTTTAAAGTAAATACTTTATGAAACCTAATAATTTATTTTTGATAAGAGTGTATCCTAATAAAAAAAATAATATACATAACCATTTTGACCGTTTTTAACAAATAAAAAAAATTTTATAGAATATAAACCGTTTTATTGTCATATATCATTTAATTTAAATAAAAATTTGTTAACTAAAGAATATTTTACTTAATACATAATTAAATTTTATTATTTTTTTACTTTTTAAACATACATCACACTTTGTAACAAAATGAATAAATTATAGATTGACTAAATTGAAAAATTGGAACCTGATGGCCGATTGTCTAACGCTTTGGTGTACGATGACACAAGCTTTTGGTTGAAGTCCCAGCGGTTTATGAATATTATTATAGATATTAGCGGTTTAAGCCTATTTTACTGCAAGAACAATTTTTTTTCAATTCAAGGATTTCATTTTTTTAAAGTGATATTCCTTTCATTAATACGCCTAGAGTCGCCTTATTTCAAAAGGACCCTCTTTCGAATGTAAGCATTTTCTAATTTCACAAAGTGGTTTGTGTGAAAAGGTGAAAATGATGGCATTTAATTATTATTTTATTTTTTTTACTTTGTTTTAAAACTTCAATTTTTTTATTTAGAATAAGTAATTATTCTTTCAAATCTAATACCATATAGAGCTCTAGCATAGTGTCAAGGGATTAAAGGGGTTTACACAGGGATTGTGATAAATACACTGGAAAGCAAAAAGTTAATTTTTAGACGGAAGTCATGAAATTCGGTAAAAAGGCTTGTTGCAAACAGTAAAATGAGCATCCGTTCAATAGAAGAGTGATTGGCATTGAGAGAAGAGTGAAATATCACGTCATGATACCAAGACTACATTAAAAAGCTTTAAAAAAAGCATTATTAAAATATTTTCTGCACACTCAAAAAACCATCTGAACAATTTTACACGTAATAGAATAGTTGAAAAATATAAGTAAGAGATTCTAATCGGTGGTTTTGTGTATGATTTCAGTGGCTTTTACGAACTTGAAATTCCTTCCAAATTGCAAGTAGGATGGTAGTCGGCAAGGAAGAAGAAAGCTTATGGATTATATACAGTGGGCCACAAAATTGAGTATACACCTTAGAAATTTAGAGACCTTTTGCAATTACAAATTAAATATTGCTTTAAGATGATTGAATTTTTTACCTTAAATACTTTAGTCTATGCTTTACCGTACTATACTTATAAAATTGTTACGTTTATTTATTTTTTACGAAAAAAACTAAAAGATCTGAGACGAGAGGAAACGCAGCACCACAAAAATAAGTATACACCTTTATTAATTTGCTTTTAACGTACAAATTAATATTTTGTTGCATAACCTTTTGCTTGAATTACAGCTTATAATCTTCTGGGCATAGATTCTACTAATGTTTTAGTCGTTTCAACAGAAATTTTAGCCCATTTTTCTCTCAGAACCTTCTTGAGAACTTCCTTGCTTGTGATTTCGTGCTCATGTACAGCTTTCTCTAATTGCGACCACAAATTTTTGATGACGTTTAGGTCTGGAGACTGGGATGGAGTGTGTAATTGCTTCTTGCAATGGTACAGCAAGTATAACTGCACAATCTTCGCTGTATGCTTGGGGTCGTTGTCCTGCCTGAATATGAAGCTTGACCCAAGCCCCAACTTACTGGCAATTTTTCAAGTTATCATTTAAAATCCCCAAATATACACGTTTGTCCATAATACTATCAATAAAAGCAAGCTCTCCAACTCCTCCAGCCGACATACAACCCCAAACGAGGACAGATCCACCTCCGAACTTGACTGTCTTAATGGTGTTTTTAGGTGGCAGTGCTTTCCTAGCTTCTCTCCATATTTTAAATCGTCCATCGCTTCCGTAAAGATTAAACTTACTTTCATCAGAAAATATTACAGTGTTCCAGAAGGAAATAAGCATTAAACGACGTTCTTTGGGGAAAATCACTCTCTTTTGTCTATTCACATACTTGATGAGTGGCTTTCGTATTGGTGTATGGCCATGAAACCCATATTGGTGAAGGGTACGCCGAATTGTTTTTCCCGATTGTAGAGGACATCGATAAAGCATGTTTAGAGGCACTCACCCTCGGATCTTTCTTTACTGAGTGAATGATCTTCCTCTTCGCTGTAATACTCAGTATTTCTTTACGTCCTCTTTCAGGAATATTGGCCCCAGATCCAGTTTTTTTTATACTTCTGTAGTATTTTTTGGACACAACCATGAGTTACACCAATCAACGAAGCGATTTCTCGAAGAGATTTGCCCTCTTTCGACCATTTTACAACCAATAAAAGCTCAGATTCAGTAGTTTCTGTACGAGAGCTCATTTTACGATTTTTAATGAGAAAAAATACTATTTAAAAGCGTTGAAGTGCAATAGCACGTGTTATAAGCAGCAGCTACTCCTGAAACTCTTTAAAGAAAATTTGAAACTAAAAAAAGTGGTGGCATAATTTACACATATAAGAAGTGTATACTCAATTTTGTGACATGGTTTTCTATCTTTTCTCCAAATCGCTTAACTTTCTTTGTAATAAATAAGTTAACTATAGAATTGTGTTATTATAGGATGGTAAAGCAGAGGTTAAAGTATCTAGAATAAAAAAAATTTATCTATTTAAATCAATATTTAATTTGTAATTGGAAGAAGTCTAAAAGTTTTAGAGGTGTATACTAAATTTTGTGGCTCACTGTATATATATATATATGATCTTTTAGATAAAAAAAGATCGATACCAGTGTAACAACACTGCCCAACAGCTGCATACGGTAACGGAACGAGCTTTACTCTGGGCAGATAACTTCTTGAAGATGGCCTATTTGCCATCGATTGTTTGTATGAAATCTTAATTCAATTTACTGGACGATATAGACTGAATTAAGGAATACGAAGCCTGACCAACTAATCAATTGAGGCATAGCATCTTTACAGATAATAGTCATCTGAGTATCACAGGCCAATCTCAACGTCAATTGATTTGGGGAAAAGAAAGAAACACGGTTTTACCCCACTAACATATGGGCTAGAGATTTTTAAGGTGATCATAATATGCTCATCTGGGTAGGCAGTATGACGAACATGTTGGCTGAGCTTCATATTTTCGATGTTAATTCTGCCATGGGAGATCACTATGATCGACAAATGATACTAGATCTTTCTTCACGCACATGTGTTTCAAGAGGCCATTGGTGCAAACTTTTTTTCATGAACCATGTGGCTTGGATTCGTGCTGTTGTGGAGCTTCTAGAAAATAAATAATATTAGAAGGAATTTCATTGATTTGAATCCCATAGAACATGTGTAGGATAATTTCGTTATATGTCTTCCCCACGATTTTATCAGCCAGAGAATAATTGAAACAAATGCTCATTGAGAAATCAGCACTCTTATCTCAGTAATTGTTGGATAATCTATTTTTCAGTTTTGACAAAAAAATCCAAGCCAATTATTCAGAGAGTAAATGCAGAGCGATCATTGCATTTGAGATAAATTATATTCTTTAATGGTAACTTCTAAGAGAAGTACAAATTTAAAAAATATATACAAAAAAAAATTATACAAAATTGCCTATTTGTTGTTTTCTTTCTTTATCAAAGAATTAGCTGCATCTTTTTGATGTAAATCCTTTTTTTATTGTTTATTCAATACCAAATCGTATGCATTCTATTCATTTTTAGATTAAATATGTCTTTTACTTCCTTAAATACGAATTACTGCCTAGATATTCTGAATTTAATATCTCCCAAGTGATTCTTGCGGTGTTCCGGCAATAACAGTTAGATTGTTAATTATATTTTGCATAGCAATGTACTTTAACGAAATTTATGACATATTTATTGCATCGAGAAGTTGATTATATTTTTTTAGGTTCGATACTTTTCAAAAATATGATATTATAAAAGTAATTTTTCTGCATTCTAAATAAAAGAAGGAATACAAAAATTTATATTGTTCTAAATTCGAAAAAGATTTACCGACCTGCCCGAAGGCTTACGGAAGCTGAATGACCAGAAGCGCAGACAGAACCTACTAGTGCTACCTGGATTCCGCCTTATTCGGCTCCACGGATAGGGTGATATATAATAAGTACAACACCCCCACCGCCTTTGGCTGCCCTCAACTGGGCTTGTTATAGTCCAAGGCATCAACGTTCACGCTACAAAACGTGTTCCAGAACACCCGAAGAGATGTGTGGATCTCTTAGCCGTCTTAAGTGAAGTTACCGAGGGGCACCACGAGGAGGTGGATCCACTGCGCTCCCCTATATTGTTCTAAATATAATATCTATTTCTGCAATCTGAATTCAAGTTACAACGTTTTGTCAATTTTATGAGGATTCTGTTCTGCTAAACAACGGTACAAACAAAAAAAACTGGAGCATGTTTAATAATTCATGATAATCACACAAAATCCCAAACTAATTGAATTAATTCCCAAGAATTGGACAATTTTGAAATATTCAGGCGTTCTTTTAAAATAGAATGTTTAGTTATATGATAAGAAGGATAACATATACCCAATAAATTCTTCGAAACTGTTTAAGATGATTACTTTCTCTAAAAGAATATAACATTCTTCACTGCAATTACATAACAAGAGATAAAGAGTTCAAATAAATTAATTCAAATGGAAAATGAATATCCACCTTTTAAAATAAGGTAAGAATAATAATAAATAATTTAAGTTTATCTTGCTAAATGTCAAAACTACAAAGTGTCGAAAATACTGGCTAGACGAAATTATTTTTAAGACATATAAAAGTTACAGACATATAAGGACATAAGTGGAATTCTTCCTACAAAATAAAGAATCCTTAAAAATATTTCCCATTAAAATACTTAACCAATCAAAACAAGTCCAAATTAAGCATTTCTCCAGAATTACTCCGAATATTGCCAAAACATACGAAAGCGGCTTATTTCTGCAAATAACCTCATTTGTAATGAATAACAATAGAAAATCATGGAGATGGTTCAAAATAGATATTTTGTAGGAAGTGATTTTATTGCGTAATGTTATTATGCAATGTTTGCACTAAGCCTCATATTTTCAATTGTTTTAAAATATCTTAAAATTCTAACTATTTATATTCTTAGTTTTAATTTAATATCACAAATATCATGTTAGACTGTAAATGATATCTGTTTTTTAATCTATTATTTTCTTTTAATGAATAAAATGATAGACGCTGATTTTGTTCAAATAAAAGTTTTGACGTCGTCATTTTTTCCCCATGGTGTATGTATATTCTTATTACAGATATTCGTAATTTTAACATTATACAGTTTTATCGAAACACTAAAATAACCTTGAAACTCAAACCAGAAAAAATCAATTAGATGGGCAAAATATGATGACGCCGCTTCAAACATGCAATTCAGTAGTCTACACTATCTATTGTTACGTATTTAGAAAAATTCAAAAGAAAATTAAGAAAAATTCGAATGAAAAAAAAATTCAATTCATTAAAATAACAGCCCTTTAAACTATTAAAGGCTCGAGATATATTTTATTTAGAAGGAAAGAAAAAATTTAAAAAAACCATCGCCTTTTCCTTAAAATCCCAAGTCTATTGAAACAACTCGCAAAAGAAAGCGATTGAATCAAATAAAAACATTACTATGTTATGAATAAGTAAACAGGTTTCATTAAGTACATGAGCAAACAAAATTTTTTTTCAAAACTTCCTGAAGGTTTTTTTTTACGGGCCTATTCAAAATATATTTAAAGCAGTTGATAAAGCATTATGTAAGACATGGTTAAACTTCTTACAAGACATGTTAGTTAACTTTCTTTTAGTAAATTATGAATATTAATTTAACAAAAATTCATGTTTTATTTAAAGATTAAACGAGTCAAATATGAAGAGTAATAAAGCCAAATTTATTCATTATATGAAAAAAGGAAATTCAAAATGTATGCATTGGCAAAAAAAATTTGATAATTGCTTTTGAAACTGTTTGAAATGTTCACTTTCGTAAAATCTTTTCAAGTAGTGTTTCATTATTTCTATGCTTTTATTTACTATTTTACTATTTAGTATCTTTCGTTATACTTTCTAACAAGAAAACAAATAATTTTTAAATCCGGTTAACATTTTTAATTAGAGTTCATTACGTAATCTATTGGTATAATTAGTTACCGCATCCTATCAAAAATCCATATGGAAACAATTTTCAAAAATTTTTACAAAATCCATTAGTAAGAAATATCAATTTTTAATGTAGTATAGGACAGAAAAACCTAGAATTGGTCTTGTTTTTATTTATTTGAAGCTGAAATTAATCTCTTCGTGTCCTATAAAGTATTTCCATGAGACTTCAAAATGTAAAGTAAATTTAAATTATTACATAAATGTAATAACTTTGAGTATATTTAAGAACGTATTCACACAATAACTAACAGGAAATATACATAGGAACAAAAATAGTACTTCATACAAGTAAAAGATATAAAAAAAAATCACAAAAAAAGTGCAATTTTGTCAAAAATATAACATTAGAGGTCAGAAAATAGATTGCTTATTTAAAGCTTTCTTTAACAAATATCTTTTTCGCTAAAGATTTACACAATTCAGAACAATATATTCAGAATGATGACATCCTCATTACAAAAGTTGTTGACCTCAAACTTGAATTAGTAAGAATAAAATTTGAAGCTTCCACTCCCAGTTAAGAGGATTTGCAGAAATTATTCGTTTTTAATTTTGTGCAAAATAAAAAGGGAAAAATTTTTTTGTTCAAAATACTTTAACCGAAGAGTGATATTCAGAATTCCTGATGTTGACTATCTTTTATATCCGGTGTAAAATAAGTATATTACTTTTTAAATATTTACATGTTTTGTGCAGTCTTTATAATCCTAGAATAGGCTTTTAATTTGGAGATCGCATTGCATTTTATTTTCGTTTCCTCACTTTGTAAATAAAAATTATTTTTTTCCTTGGATTTTTTTCTATGTCACGTAAAGATTTTTGTTGCTTAGTCTATTCTTCAGCAGAGATGAGAGAGTTTATAGATGTACCAAGTTTTGAATTATCTCCAAAATATTATAGAAAAATTTCAATACCTATAAGAAAATGATTCAAACATCTGTTTGGTTCATAGCATTGTTTCCACAAACATTTTCTGTGACGACACTTGTTTTATGGTGAAAGTGACAAATATGTGACTGTCACTAATTACGTAATGTCATAACTTAACAATGAAACATTAACTCTCTGAACATATATTGATAGCATAATATTAGCCTTTAATGAAGTAGGACAAAAAATTAAAAGTACATAGCATTTCATAATACTTAGTTTCTCTGTCAAATCAGAAATAGCACCAGTTTTCTCGTTTCCAAAGTCAATCCATCAGTCCTTTAAATAGATTATGTAGTTCACTAATTCTTTGAATAGGCAATGTTATTTTTCCACTTGTTCCGTCTTATTCAAGTTGCATAGATTGGAAGTAATAAATCGTTTTGCAAATTAAGATAATAATCTCTGTACATCGATTATTTCCTGATTGTTGAAAAGATTTACATCAAAATTAAACTTAAAACTAAAGCTGTTGGATGAATTTCTTAAATTGTAGTTAAACTGCAATTATTGCAAAACCGAGTCTATTTAAAATTCCAAATTACTTTGGTTAGCTGTGGTAAAGCGGTTCCTTCAAAACTTTGCTGTTGAAAATGGGATTTTAAATCTATTCTGCAGACTCTCTTGTTCAGCATCTTAACTGCTTTGACAATTTGTGGGGCAGCTGTTAGTTGATTTAAAGTTGCATCTGAGATAATTTTCAACGAGAAATAAGTTGCGTCCTAACCACCAGTTAATTACAACCAGCGTTAATTACAAACTGCTCGGGAATGGACTCTAATTTACAACAAAATGGAGATTTGTGTACTCTTTACTGGAGGGCCAGAGAAAATATGTTCTGATCACCTGCACTTTTATTATGGTGCTTCCAGCTTTTTAAATTTTTGTCCTTAGATAATTTAACTTGTTTGTAACTGCTTTTAAGGCCATTTGGGGGCATTGGGCCAACAGTTTTGGATTGTGTTCTAATAAAGCCATATTTAATGACAACAGCAGTTAATTACAAACAATTGATTGTTTTATCTTAAAAAATTATAAAATATATTTTAAAAGATTGCGTATTCAGTTATAGATAAACTATGATATTTTAACAGAAATTCTTTAATTTTGTAGGAAATTGTATTTTGCAGTACGAAAATTAATAAAGAAGAAGAGACAGAATTTCGTATTATTGTCCCTGCACATTCACTATAATAAGATACCAGTTGCAGATGCCATAAAAATATATTAATAAAAAGAGGGCTAAAAGACAAAAATTTCCAAAGAAAGTTTTAAAAGTTTTTGATTCTCATAGATTATATTTTTTTTTTATAATTAATGTCAATTCTTTTTGTGTAAATATAAAAACAGGGTTAAAAAAGAAAAAATTAAAAACCATAACTAAGGTTACCAGTCAGCAGAAAAGAAGAAAACTTTATAATTTATTTGTTTAGTAAAATAAGTAGCACATATTTATTTACGAGTATGAGTATTTTTAAGTACGAAATAACGTTCAAAGATATTAAATCAATTTAAATCAAATATTCGTACAAAAAAAAATATTGTTTGTATATTCCTATGTAAAATATCCTGCTTAAGATTGAATAGTGCAAAAATAAATTTAAAAAAACTTTTTTAATTGCATTTTATATTTATTAATAATATTTTTATTTTTATTTTTCAGAAGATTATTCAACTTCAAAATTAGATCGTGTAACTATTTGTTCATTTTTCAAATTTGGTTATTTCCCTGCCGTAATGTAAAAGCTTTTAACCTTAACTCTTTACGGCTGTCCTTAATCATATAAAAGGTAAATAAGAAGGATTATCTGAATATGTTAGTTAAATATAACATACCTAAAATTACTTTATAAAACTATTTCACTTTACTCGACAATGAAGAAAATTGCATTCATCGTTAGAAATAATTTGCGCTTTTTACCTTAAAAAGTCTTTACGGCTTTCATATTATTTGAAATGTAAATAAGAGATATTAGAGAGTTTTTTCATAACGTTTTTTTATCGTCCGATATTTTTTTCTTCCTAGCGCGCATGCCCATAGGAAACATTGTACATTGCGCATGCGTATCTGTATCTGTAATACTGCACTACTAAGCTATTCCTATGAGCATGCGCGCTAGGAAGAAAAATATCGGACGATAAAAAAACGTTATGCAAAAGCTCTCTATTATCTGAATATGTGCGTTAAATATAATTTATCTAAAATGACTTTATAAAACTATTTCACTTTAATCGACGATGAAGAAAATTGCATTCATCGTTAGAAATAATTTGATAATGTGTAAAGTAGAAATTCAAATTAAAAATTTCAGTAAAAAGGATTAAATCAGCATTTAATATAAATGAATGAATTCTTTTATTAGAAATTCTAAAAGTATAATATTAAATGAAGCATCCTCTTTCCAATTAAATGTGTTAATCTAACAAA
>BPLQ01008846.1:0-12213 GCA_021605075.1 Caerostris darwini
TTTCAATGCTATTAGAAATTTAATTACATTAAAAAAAGGGGGAAAGTGCTCCCTCATCGGACAAAATCAATTAAACAACAAATAGTTGAGAATTGATATCCTCGGGAATTTCGCGAATGAAGAAATAAAGGGCATTTTTATTAATGTGAAATTATTTTCTGCTATTAAACTACCATTTCTTTATTTGCTCTTGCAATGGAGTGTTCTATTTAAAAATCACATTCGAACAAGGTACGTGTTGGTTCGAAAGCGGAAGTATTTGGGCGAAAAAGACGTGTTTATAATAACAGCTCGGCCGATGACGTCACCTGTGGATTAGGAAAATGAAACCTTCTCAATGTGTTGGAAAATATAGCGCGGCTTTCAGAGCGAGATTAAATTTGAATTAAATTTTGCTGCAATTAGGAATAGAATTAGCTATCCAATTCTTAAGCAGTATTATTATTTTATTATGTACTGTTAATAATAATTAATAATTAATAATTAATATAATGTAATGTACTGTACACAGACTATTTTAAAATGTTCTTTTTGCTTCAAATAAACTATTTAAAGCGGATTTTGTCGGAAAGCAATGATATTCTTTTAATAAGAATCTGGCATCACAAAGTTATTCCGTTTTTAAGCGAGTTTTAATCGATATTATTTCCATCGATTAAAAACAGTGCGATAAAAATAGGGTCTGCGATTTGGTTAAGAAAAATACTTATAACAGAAGATTTTTCTGATGTTTTGTTTTTTTCCGTGAAATTAAGAAAAAAAAAGGTTTGGCAACGACATTAAAATCGTTTGTATATATTTATTTATATATTGTTGTGGATGTCGTGTTCCCAATGGAACGACTTTCGCTCCATGGCCTGAATGGCCGAGTGGCTAGCGCTCTGGCGCTCGGTACCACAGGTTTCGGGTTCGAGTCCCAGCGGTGCCATGGATGTTTGTAGTGGTTCGGAGTCCCCTTTAAACCGTAGGTCCCGGTCTAACACGATCGTAGAGCGTTGTGGAGAATGACATATTAAAAATAAGGAAAAAACTAACTGTTCATATATATGTATAGTGATTAGGGGATTATAGTCCTTGTTGCTTCACATCCCCATATACCACTTCATTCATTCATCGACTTTCGCTCCGTGACGCTTTTACAGTCACCTACCTACGGCTTAAAGTGGATTCCGAACCACTACAAACATCCATGGCACCGCCGAGACTCGAACTCAAGACCTGTGGTACCGAGTGATAGCCAATCTGCAATTCAGGCCCTATGAAGACTTCCGGCTTCATTACCAAAGAGGAGATAACACAAATTCTTCAACAACATTCTCTAGATACTCGACAATTAATTACTGACGTTTGCCAGGCTCAGGCCGCATCCTTTCAGGAATCACTTCAACAACTAACCACCAATACAATCAATCGAATTTAAAAAGATTTTCCCATCCTTTGACAACAACCCAATTATAGAATATCAAAGAAAAAAAAAAACTAAACCCAAAAATACGAGAGCGATAATCTCATAATTTACACATTGTTCAATGGAATGCAAGAAGCATTCGAGTTAAAAAACCTTGGCTTCTGAAATTTTTCAACTCTGCTCATATTTTTGTAATCCAAGAAACTTTTCTCAATAATAACGACGTTTTTCACTTACCTGGCAAACACATTTTTTGAAAAAACAGATCAAACAACACTAGAAGGGAAGGTTTGATGATCGCAATAGATAGTTCTTTTTCTTGTAATTCTATTAATTTCCTCAACCTTCCACTATCGGATAATGAAATTCAAGCAATTTCGATCCATCTCAATCGTAAGTCTTTTTCATTAGTCAATATTTATTCTCCCAAAGGCGAATTGACCATTGAATGGCTAGAAGCAATCCAACAACACCTACTTTCCTCGGTTATTATCCTTCGAGACTTCAATATTCAACATCCTGTTCTCGGTTCATCTTCTGTTAACAACAATTCCGAAATTTTTATAAATTGGATTCTTGACAACCATTTCACCATTCTTAATACCAGCACTCATATTCACATTACACCTTCATCGTCCTCTCTTATTGATTTATCCATCGTAAGTGCTGATATTTATCCTAACATTTCTTTCCGCGTACATTTCCATCTATTAGATAGCGATCATTTGTCAATTTAACTGTATTTCCAGATCAGTCACCAACTTAAAATATATAGACAAATCGGTTATTGGCCTAATCTTATTCAATCTATCCAGGATCATCAACATTCCTTAACTACATTTCAAATCTATCCTGATTTACAAAGTTGCAAAGTTACAAAGTCCTCTAACCAGTTGCACAGTAATTTACAAAAACGAATTATTTCGCATAAACCATCTCAACCTTGGTGGAATTCAAGATGCGAAAATCTCCTCCGTCACAAAAGAAATCTCTTATCCAACTTTCCGAGGATCTCTGGATCACATATAAAAAAACTTCAGCCACTCTTCGTCGACTTATCTCTGAACTAAAAAGAAATTATTGGAACTCAGTTTGCGATTCTGCAGGAAATAATGGCAGAATTTACAAAATCATTAAAGCAATTCACAACAGGCAGGATACTCCAGAAAATAATAGAATTTTTCACACCAGCAACAACTCCATGATTTCCGATGCTGACCAACAAGCTAATCTCTTGGCAGCCCACTTCAACAAATCTTCCGCTTTTCGTTTTATTCCTTTGGATTTTTCTGAAGAGTCACTTCATGATTACAATAATCCTTTTTCTTTCGTTGAACTTACAAATGCAATTAAATCCACTCCCAATACTTCACCGGGATATGACGGAATTCCGGCTAAATTCATCAAAATTCTTCCCGGTTATTATCTTCATCAACTCCTACACATTTTTAATAATATTTGGATCTCAGGCAACATATCGGAAGATTGGCTCACCGCTCAAGTCATTCCGATCCTCAAACCAAATAAAGATAACAGTTCTGTTGCATTTTATCGCCCAATAGTTCTAACTTCCATATTAAGTAAAATTTTCGAAAGAATCGTTCTCAAGAGACTCCTTCAATTCTCAGATTTCAAAAAATTTCATTTAATCATTCCGGATTCATTCCTTTTAGAGACTGTATGTACACTTTATATCTTCTTCATCATAAAATAGTTGAAGCCAAGAATATGAAAATTTTTTTTATCTTTATAAAACTTCATTTATCGTCTCGTATGACTCCGTTTGGAGAGACGGATTAATTTACAAACTTTTACAGTTAGGAATTAAAGGCATAGCAGCAAAGTGGATACACAATTTCATCAACAACAGGAATTTTATTGTCAAATGGAGAAACACTGTATCGATGAAATTGTTTTCCACACAGGGCGTGCAACAAGGTAGTGTTCTCAGCGCTTTTCTTTTCACAATCTATATGAGAGACTTATTTGAAGTCCTTCCTAATCATACTGAATGCCTTATTTATGCTGACGACATCTTTCTTTTCAGCAGTGACTATAAACTAAAAACAGTTCTCTTTAATCTCCAATTTTCACTGCTTAAAATCTCTCATTGGTGTAATACTTGGAACTTCATTCTCCAACCAGAAAAAAAGCGAAGTCGTAAATTTTTCAAACAAAAAACAAATTCCACATATTCATTTACAAATTCATAACACTAATATTCCATGGAAACAACATACTCGAATCCTGGGTCTGATTTTTTCACATAATTTCAATTTCAGGCAACATTTTTCTTACATTAAAAAACTCAATGCAATTAAAGCAATTGCTGCAAACACTTGGGGTGTCGTTCAAGGCATCTTATTAAAATCGTCAACTCCACTATTCGTAGCATTTTGGAATATGACACTCCTATTTTTATTTCCTCTTAGCAACCTCCAAATTCTCACTATTGCTTACAATATCGCTTTACGTTTCGCAACGGGTCTTCCTAAATGGACTCCTACTTCAGTGTTATACAAAGAAGCTGGCCAAATCTGTCTCTTCCAAAGACAGTTAATGTTAGCAGAAAGATTTTTTCTGAAACACATCTCTTTTGATCCATCCTCACCCCTCTCTCATTTTCTCAAATTGGAGAATTATTCTCCCCGTTTGAAACATCCAATTTCTCTCCAAACATTTTTCGCTGACTTTTTGAAAAATTTACACATCACCCCTTCCTCTCTCATTCCCAATTTCATCCCTTTGATAAACATGATAAAATTTCTTTTCATCTCGATGATTTACCCTTTCAAACCAAACAACTCCCACACCATTTAATCAAGAACTTATTTGAACAATATAAAGAGAAAAAGTGGAAAAATAAAGTAATTTTAGCATCCAAATCTCCAGCCAAACACTCAATTTCTTGCATTAATTTTTTCACACAGGAAAATTCATCTCTCTGATTATAATAATATTTTTACTGAAGAAACTCTGGCACTGCTTTTATCAATTTCCACGTATGTACTCAAATCACATCATTACATTATTTTATCAGATAGTCTCTCTGCTCTCCGAGCTCTCCAAAATTGCAATTTTAAATCCGCAAGAGTCACCAAATTCAAATCAAACAAAACCTAAATTACATTTTATCTTTACAATTCATTTGAACTCCAGGTCACGTTGGCATACAGGAAAATGAACAAGCAGACTCTTTGGCAAAAACCGCATCAGATACAATAATTTTAAAGTGGATTTCTCCGGAAGACATCATGTACCATAAAAGAAAGGAAATATTTCGAATGAACAATGGAGCAAAAGTAAATACGCAATGGATCTGTTGCATTTAAATAGTAGTATCAAATCAATTCATCGTCTTTTACCTATCAATGGAAAAGAAGAAGTACTACTTTCAAGTTTCCGCACCAAAACATATCCTTCTACAGCCAGACTCCATAGATTTGGATTAACGTCTTCTCCAATGTCCTTCTTCGGTTTCCAAACCTTGTAACCGAAGAACACATTCTATTCCAATGTACTAAATATGAAGTACAAAAAGAAAAACTACTAATAAAGTTATGTACTACTTGCAGATATATTTATTTTTATATTTCAACAGATAAATATATATATATATATTTATTTATTTATTTATATATTGTTGTGAATGTCGTGTTCACCATGGAACGACTTTCGCTCCGTGACGCTCTTACACTCACCTACCTACGGCTTAAACGGGATTGCGAACCACTGCAAACATCCATGGTACCACCGAGACTCCAACTCGAGACCTGTGTTACCAAGTGCTAGCTAATCGGCCATTCAGGCCCATCTAAATCATTAAAACGCAAATTTTAGATTGCCTTGTAACTGCGCAAAGTGATATATATATATATATATATATACTAGCAGACCCGGCCACGCGTTGCTGTGGCTTTCTTGTATTTCGTTCAATTATTCGATACTATAATTGATATTGTTAAGGAAGTGATTGGTAAAGATTGCTGAAAAGTTCAAATTAAGCGTCAACGAATAGAAAATGTTTAATTTTTATTAATTTAATGAATGAGGTAGATAATGGTGATTTTTAACCCTGTTTTATAATTATTTTACCAAATTTAATTTTTAATAATCATTACTTTCATTTATCTAAGAACTACAAATATTTCTTGTTAATCTGTCTTTCGTCAAAATAAATAAATTCGTTAAATATTTTAATAAGTTGGTTTTCTAAAAGATTTTCCAACAATTCTACAATAGCTCTTTGTACTTGCTTGTTCGATAAAATTATACTGACATCGAGTTGTCACACGTTCTTGAGAACTGCCCATAAAATAAATTTGAAGAAATTTTCGCTCTTTGTTAGGTAATGGCATCAACGACCCGATCTTATGCTACACCTGACCTTGTATTTCGAATGTACTTTCAAAATTACGTTCATCGGATGAGAAATCGCAAATTTTAGTTGCTCCAAATGACGAAATATGAAAATCGTCGATTTTGCATTTAAATAAAAAAATAAAAAAATTTGAATAAAAACAATCCTATCTCTCAAGTTGGAAGAAAACATACATTTAAAAAAAAAGTTAAAATCGAATTGTTAATTTCGAAGTTCATCCCGGACAAACATCGTGACACGGGAATTATATACAATAGATAGATAAAATGATAGATAGTTAATTTATAGATAGATAAAATGTACGTCGCGCAATACGTTGCAGTACTAGAAATTGGAAACCCTTGGTCCGCCGTCTTGCCGCACTGCTGGTATGTTATTTTCTCGATGAATGGGGGGAGTGTCAGCTGACAACGTCATAGCCCGTCCGGTCTCTTTCATTTCGGAGCTCATTATTTCTGATTTTGTACAGAGGTTCCGGAAGGGCCACCAATCGGTGCGCCGCCGGGGCACGAGTGGGCGGTCTTCTCGCTGCTTCTCACCAGAGCTAACTGCTGACAGTCCGTGCACATAAATTAAACTTCATATAATGAACCAAAATAAGGATGGATTTGATTTAAATTCAAGGCTTAGTGTTAATTTTTAGATTTGGTATGGCCAACAGATATATGCCAAGTAAAACATTACTTTGGCATAAGTTAGTTTTAAAGATGAAGAGGCTATTAGTTTCTCTATTGTTTTTTATTTTATTGTATTTTTTATTTTTTTTTTATTTTATTTTATTTTAAAAACAAATAATAATTGTAATTGTAATAGTTATAGCAAACAGTTAAGGAAACAATTAGTCGTTAAGGAAGATGCTTAAAATTAAGTTAAAGTTTAAATAAAAATTTAAAAACTTAATTAAAAACATGAAACTTAATTAAAAACATTTCTGGAGTAAACACTCTGGAAAAAAAGAGAAAAAAAAAATGGATAAAATTAACTTTAAATGGGTGCGCAGAAGAAGTGCGCAGAAGAATGGGTGTTCCCCGTGGTGCACCTGGTAACACTTTTAAGTGGCTAAAAGATCTGCAACTTGGCATTATTGTTAGATTAATGAACTCTGTTTCAGCATGTTTTGTTGTATTATTTTGTTGTTGTTGTATGTTTTTTTTTTGTTGTTCTCTTTTTGCTGTAACTGTTCATAATTTGCCGTTGGAAATAATAATAAAAAAAAAAAATTAAAAAAAAATTAACATTTAATCGGATTCAAGGTACGAAGAAATAATTAGGGTTATCCAACACACACATTAACCATTATGAATTCCGCAATAACCCATACCACAAATTAAACCTACAAGTTCGCATACCTTCAGAGACATATTTAACTGGAAAAGGAGGAAACACACTCACATGAAATAATTCACAAAATAATTTCATAATTTTAAATATATACAAAAGTATTAATATATTAATATTTATAAATCTGAGTTTGAAATAAATCTTATAATTAATATTATTTGAATAAAAAGTGAAATCCTGATAATGCATTAATAAAAAAGAATATAATTTATATATGTTGCCACAATTCCAAAATACTAGTATTACTAATAAAATAATAAGTCCCTACGGCTCATTACTTGCCACAACAGGATTTGGAAAAACTACAAACATTCACGGAACCACCGGGATTCGAACCCGAAACCTGTGGCGCTGGCCACTCGGCCATCAAACTCCTCACAAAACTATCAATACTAAATTAGGTATTTATGTAAATGTGACACAGCTATAAATATATACACACCAAAGCCGTAATTAAAATAAAAAGGATGAGGGCAACTAAAAATAGTTTTAAAAAAAAACTTCGAGGAGGGGAGGGAGGGGGAAAAACTTCCACGGAACTCCCCACTCCCACCCCCCACCCCCCTCGCAAACGGTTGGGAAACGGACACCCAACTTCTGTCGGAGCCGCGGCGAGATTACTTAGATTGAATGCAGGTCGAGTCAAAATCAAATTAAAAGTAGGATGGGAGAAACAGCAATTAAAAATATTATGTAAATGAAGGAGGGATAATGAAAATAAATAAATTGTAAGATTATAAAGAACCGAAGTAAAAATCCAAATACAATATATAGAATGATACCCCGGGGCCCGGATATCGGACCCGTAATGACTTGAAATGTAAAACTACCATCGGTAATGAGTAGAGGAACAGACTCACGAGCGTGTGAACAAATATGAATAAAGAAAAAAAAATGTTTACGAAAACTTGGGAAATCCAAGAAAGAAAATATATCTTTATGGTGGGCGCAGATCATTTTGTGGTTGAAAAAGGATATTTATACTTTCCTTCGTTGTGTGCAAAAAATAGTTGTGCTTTGATTAAGTTATTATTGTGGTTTTTCAGAGCCAAGGAAGAAGTTTCTAGAGAGATCAGTGATATAGTTCTCTATTGTAGCAATTCTGAGATCGTTATGAATAACGTCGTTTCTTATAAACCCAGTGATTATGCGAAGTATTTTGTTTTGTAGAGCTTGAATTTTGTATTTATTAGTGTTACAAGCCCCCAAATAGGTGCGGTATAAGTAAGAATTGGGCGGATGACCTGCTTGTAAAGTAGAACTTTATTTTGAAATGATAGGGTTGAATATGTACCAATTAGAGGAAGACTGAGATGAATTTTATTCCAGCATTTATTTTTGATATTAGTGATACGGCTATTGAAAGTTAATTTTTTATCAATGATGAGACCTAGATATTTAACTTCGTTTACCCATTCAATCGCTTCGTCAAATAGGTAAATGTTATCACTTTGGTTCGGAGAATTTTCTTTTCTGAATATTATAGCTTGACTTTTATCTGTGTTGACAGCAATTCGCAGTTTTGTGAGCCAGATGTCTAGTGCCTCAAGGAAAATTTGCAGGGTTCTCGTTACAAATCGGAGAGTTGCGCCCCTCACAAGTGCAGCGGAATCATCTGCGAAAAGACAAGAGCTTATATAATTCACTTGAGGAAAATCGTGGGTGTAGATGTTATACAGAATGGGGCTCAAAACGCTTCCCTGAGGGCAGCCAGCCTTAATTTGACCGACGTGGAAGAGGACACCATCTACTTTTACTTGGAAAGTTCTATTATTTAAATAATCTTGAATGATGTAAATGATATAGGGAGAAAATTTTAGTGCAATCAATTTATAAAATAGATCATCTTGCCACAATCGGTCAAAAGCTTTTGCCACATGAAGGAAGACACCTCCGGTAATAAGTTTATTATTCATACTCTCAGTAATAATGTTGGTAACTCTGAGAAGTTGATGGGTTGTTGAGTGTTTTGGACGAAACCCAAATTGTTCCGGAGGAAAGACATTGTTGTCAACACAGAAAGAATAAATTCTATTGTAGAGTAATTTTTCAAACATTTTTGCAACACAACTTAGGAGGCTAATAGGGCGAAAATGCTGCGGGAATTTATGATCTTTTCCTGGTTTGGGAATCATTTTTATTATTGCGTGTTTCAAGCATAATGGGAAATGATGGGAAATCAGGCATTTATTGAAAATTTTAGTGATATTAGTGATGGCTTTACTGGGGAGGCACTGGAGAGCTTTATTTGGAATATTGTCAGGCCCATTTGATTTTCGAATGTTTAATTTTCAGATGACAGATTTGACATCGCTCGGACTTGAGAGTGGAGGTATAGGAACAGAGGTAGTGTTATGAAAAAAGTGAGCAATACTGTCTTCAACCATTTCAATGTGATAATTGTCATAAGGTTCAACGTTTTCCTGAAAAGAATTTTCTAGGTGATCAGCGAAAACGTTGGCCTTTTCAGCAGGGGTGAAGACAATACCATTGTTTCCCAGTAGAGGAGGAGTTTTTTGTATTTTTTTAGTAAAATATTTGTTCATGTAATAGAGAGAATGGATTTGGATTGAGGCCAATCAAGAACTCTTGCCATCTTTTATTTTTTAAGATTTTTATTTCTTTTTTGATTCTGTTTTGAAGAATATTTAGATTTTTTTTTATATGGAGGGTATCTGGTTTCTTGCCATAATTTTCTAATGCTGTTTTTAATTGCGATGAGCCTCCTGATCTCTATTGGTAATTTATGATGCTCGGTTTTGATTTCGCGAGAAGAACTTGAAAGATTTATTGACGAGATAGTAGATGAATTGAATTGATCAAGTGCCGAGTCGATGTCGTTGGTATGATTGATAATGGGATTACCTTTGGTTATTGAGTCTAAGTTGTCGTGAAATTTGGACCAGTTGGTAGTTGTGAGACAACGGAATTGGGGTGGAAGAAAATAATTGCTATTGAAGTGAAATAAAACTGGATTATGATCGCTGGACAGGTCATTTATTGAAGTAGCATTGCCAGAGTTGGAATTTCTTGCTATTGCAGTATCTAAAGTGCTATTGATTGAGTGGGAGTGAGAAAAATAAGTAGGGTGAGGTGGAGCTATTAAGTTCAAGCTATTCAGATTTGACCAATTATGTAAAATAATTCCGTTGGAATTACCTCTGCCAGCGTTCCAAAGATTATGTCTTGCATTAAAATCGCCAAGAAGTATAACTTTATTGTTGGAATTTAAAATATTATCCAATTCCGAGGTCGAAAGACTACCAAGTGGGGGTCGATAAATGCTAGAAATGGTGATGTTATGACTATGATGAGTGACAACTATTGATGTATTTTCAAAGGAGGTCGAATGAAAAAAGATTTCATGATGAGTGATATTTTTTCTGATGGATATTGCAGTGCCTCCGCGTTCATGAGTTAGACGGTCTGATCTGTAAGTGGTATAATTACGGAGGTTTATTTTGTCACTAGGTCCTAAATGAGTTTCTTGTATTGCTATTATGTGAAGACTCTATTCGTTAATGAACTCCTGGAATTCGTTAATTTTGTTTTTAATTCCATTTGCATTCCAACTAATGCAAATTAAGTTATTGTCGGAAAGCTGATTCTTGAACGCTGCTATTGGATGATTTTTGAGCAGTTAAGGCTTCCAGAGCAGTAGAAAATTTTGACATGAAATCCTGAAGTAAGGTTTTGATTATCAGGATATCTTGATTATTAGACAATGGGGCATTTGAAGTAGACTGATTATTTTCCGAAGGAGAGGTGATGAGTTTAGGTATCTCCGTAACACTTGTAGAGGGTGGGATGTTATTCGCAGATGTTGGGTGTTGAAGGTTGATCCCGCGGCGATATTGTTCATTCATCGCGCTCTTTTTGGTTCCCCAAGTCACGCCTCCCGCCTAACCAGAATCAAGAAGCGCCAAGGATCGCCTCCAACAGTCACCACGTGTGTCTCCCACGCAAGTTTCTTCAAAGGAACGCCATGCCATCGGTCTCTATTGCGAATAACACTACTAACTTAACGGCTGATTCCGCTTCTAAAGCGCTCTCTGAACTTGTAAATATATTTAACATGATAGGAGGATTCTTAGACAACTTCTATAACCAACTTTAAAACGCCAATAGCCCAGCTGATAAAATTCAACTTCTATTTAAATGCTTTAATTAATTGCCTCGTTGCTTTTTATTTAATTGTTCCTTAATTTCGCCATGTTTTTGAATACTCCTCCTGTTGCTCCTCCCCTTTTTGTTATTCTTACTCGTTTACTAACACGGACATAATCATAGCTCACTGCCTCTTTTTATCAATGTGTTTTTTATCTTTTATTGCCATGTGCTTCACCTAGCCAGATTAGGAGTGAAAAGGCCATAACAGGCCAAGGTACTTTGTGAAAATAGGATGATGATTCGTCTGGACAGGGATCTCCAAACTACGGCCCGCCACTGTCATTAATCTGGCCCGCGACAGCGAATAGCTTAGTGTTGCTGTAATAATTTGGATAAAAAAACACAGAATGATAATAACACGTTTTTATTTACTTGCTAGGTAAAGCCTAATGACAAGCATAATACGCAGAAAATTTAACTTAAGCATAAAAAGTAACAAATAATTGAAATGAATCCCACTAACATTATAAACTAGTGAACATCCCGCGGTTACCCTCGGTAGTTATGTTGGGGTAAAGAGTATCGCATATGCATGTATAACGATGTTTGGAATATATATATATCCTGAATCAAACATATGATTTTTATCCTGAAAATCTCTCAGGAACGGAAAAGCAAAATGAACGCGAATGAAACCGCAGTAAAAAAATACTACTGAAATTTATGTAATTGTGATTTTCCACTGGCAATAGTTTGTAGTTTCGAGTTCGAGTTCCGGCGGTGCCAGGGATGTTTGTAGTGGTTCGGAATCCACTTTAAACCGTAGGTCCCGGTCTAATAGGATCGTAGAGTGTTGCGGGGGCATTGTTACTCCGCGTCCATGGCTTATCTTCAAGTGACAAGCGCCCCCTGGGTAATGCAAAGTGAGTAACGTCTGTGCAGCGCTTGCCTTAAGGCATCCATGGCCAAGCTG